>PRKT01000409.1:350860-361969 GCA_003671525.1 Saccostrea glomerata
GGGGGGGGGGGGGGGCTAACCGACCCAACAAAAAAACGTAAATCCCAATCTTCAATGCCTATCTAATGTTCCTTTTGGTTAAAAAAAATGTGGGAGGGAACTAACCCTGCCTCCCCTCCCCCAGGTTTCGACACTTATAAAGAATCAAGAAATTAGGTCAACAAGTGGCATCAATAAGTAGAAAGTGTATTGTGCAGAGAAAATGTAAAGATCTAAGCGTTTCCTTGAATCTTCACCTGCTTAACCTAAGATACATTAGGGACAAATCAGTCCACTTCTACAGTGGACTACAATCCATGTAATCTTGTCTATTTCTGTGGGTTTTTTTTTACTTTCTTAAAACCTTAACTTCAACCAAACTTTATTCAATTGATTTTTCATCTAATTGATTTTTCTTCATAATGTTGTAAATATGTTTGACTGTTCATAACATGTTGTCATGTTGAAATCGAATATCCGAAAAGGAAATAAAGAATGAATGAACTTAATTTATAGCTCATCAGTGCAAACAAGTAGAAAAGGGCTTAATATAAATGAAAAAGTTGCATATCCAAAAGGTTCAAGGGTGACGTGTCCAGCTGCATTCCTGCAACTTGCATGCAACTGATAAAGTAGAGAAAAATTAGATTTAATTTATAACGAGTATACTAATGCTAGTACTTTGGTCTTGCTTGAAGTAAGCAATCTTCCTTTCATGCTATCCAATGATATGACATCTTAAGCCGTTAACAAAGAGATGGTCAAAATATTAAATTGATGTTTGTTAATTTATGTATCTTATGTATATCTGTAGTTCTCCTTCTAAAGGAGATCAATATAGTGTAAAAATGTTTAAATCCTGCCGCTAAAACTGACATGAGAATACTTCTGTACGTGTTTATAAATGAACATCCAATTGTGTATAAAATAAGGAGGGGGTGATTTTAGCCATTTATTGGAAACTTGCAAAAATTTAATCAATTATTCAATCTTTCAAAAATATTTACAAGGGCAATAACTCCTTCTAAAGTCTCTTCATTCAGGCATTTGCTTTTCTGTAAAATAGCTTACCTGATATTCACAATTCAAAAGTATCTTTAAAGTAGGAAGTATTTAGGAACACTCAGCATCAGAATTATGCATTTTAAGCAGTTTTTACATATTTTTCTCAATACTGTTTACAAAAAATGTACATTTTTTATGTTGACAAACACTTCTATTTATTTATATTTCGCATCTTAAATAATATGGTGACCTATACATTTTTTGCAATAAATAATAAGTTTAAAGTACATTGAATGAAAGTAAATGCAGTTTTGGTACTTTGAACCTATAAAATTGTGAGGGTGGAAATTCCTTAAACCGGGGTTTATGTTTTGAATAAAACATAGATGCTTGCAGGATAAATAAGAGGCCCATGGGCCTTGCTATTTTTTTACCATACAGTGCAGGGGAAAAAAATTTGGTTACAGCATCAATGCTGATTTTGGTGCTTCCTATGCTTTCTGATTTTGATGCTTCCTTTGCTTGCTGATTTTGATGCTAGTTATCCTTATCCTGATCCTGGTTTGATCCTTATCCTGATGCTGGTTTGAAACTAGGTCAATGCTAGAAATGCTACCGGAAGTAGGATTATCCTGCCGGAATTGGATAATTAAAGAACAGCATAACTATTTTAAGCCATTAAAAATAATTTTGGGGTAATTTTTATTTGTAATTTGTATTAAATGACTTTCCTCTATCTGTTTTCACTTTGGTCAATGCTTGTTCTACCCTTTGCTTGCTGATGCTGATCCAAGTAATGCTGTTTTTTTAAATGCTGATGCTAGTTCTATCCTGATCCTACTTATGCTGATCCTGTTGCTGGTTAATGTAACAAAATTAGTTCCCTGCACTGTACCCCCTCCAAATAATACCGATTGTGACCCATCCTACAATTTGGGGGTCATGGTGGGGATAATTGAGAAACCTAGTTTCTTGAGAAAAAAACAAGGGGGGTATTTTTTCAGTCAATGAAATGGCCAATTACTAACAAGAAGCCCATGTGCCACATCGCTCACCTGTGTAACTTGGATGATGCAGTTCTTTATCAGATTTCCCCTCCTGCTATACCGCTCTTTACCCCCTCGCCTTTCATGATTTTAATACATTAGAATCTACACTACCCCCACGCAATCTGAATAAAATCAGCTGTTCTGATACGCTACCACAAACAACAGCTGATTTTAATCAGATTGTACTCCCACGATACTGGCCCTGGGGTCAGGGATTCTAGTGCTAGGGCGGGGCTAAATAAGTATACAGTGAAAATGCCTTATTTCTTTGGAAATCTTCTTCTCTACTCCTGGTGATTAAATAAACCAACTAAGTACATAGTTATGATGAGCAAGAGTGCCTCTACCAAAATTGTGAATTTTATGGCCCCAGGGTCAGGGGTTCTGGTGTTAAGGCTCTAATGATTATATATAGTGAAAATACATGATTTCTTTGAAAATCTTCCTGAAAATCTTCTACTATGCTCCTAGGTATTAAATAAACCAACTAAGTGCATAGTTATAATGAGCATGAGTGCCTCTACCAAAATTGTGAATTTTATGGCCCCAGGGTCAGGGTTTTTGGTGTTAGGGGGGCGGGGCTCAATTGATTATATAATGAAAATACATTAAATCTTTGATTTTTTTTTCTTTTTCTCTGGGTATAAAGCAGATGAACTACCTTTATAGTTATGATGAGCAAGGGCCCTAATCTTGAAGAATTGTGAATTTCATAGCCCCAGGGTCTTCTTACCTGGTATATACTGATCATGAATTTATTGTTTGAAATCTGCTCTTTTGTATTGTAAAACATTTATTTATTTTTTTATATTAAGGGTGCCTTTTTGAAATTTGTGTAATGTGTGGACATAGGGTCAGGGGTTTATGCCACAGGGTTAGGGGCACTACTGGTAAGTTTGTATGCATTTTTGTTCCCCTACCCTGCATATGGGTATTCAGTAACCAAGCTAAGCAACTGCTAAGTGTATTGTTATGATGATCAATGGTGCCTCTTTCAAAATTGTGAATGTCATATAGCATCTGGCTTAAAACATGAATCAAATTCAATAACTGGAAAATTGTTGAATAGTGCTCAGGTGACCAATAAGGCCCATGGGCATCTTGTTTGATAAATTTTTAAATTCGACAAAAGAGTAGTCATTGGCTTACATATGGTAGAATTCGATTCTTTCATTTGCAACGTTGAAAGTGTATTCTGCGTCTCTCGATTTCAATTTTATTATGTAGCTTTTTCTTATGTAAAATGGAAGTTTGATGACAGGAAAGCTGATATATTTCAAGTCAATCCACTCTCTACCCAGAGTTATTCTACGCTCCACTAATATCTCTGACAACGTCTAAACAGTATTACGGAAAACAACACCTTACTGCTCAATGCTCGTCAATTAGGACAATTCCTATTATAGGAAAAAATGTGCAGGCCTCCACCGGCAAGCCTTCGAATTATCAAAAAATTCCTGAGAGGGACATTAAACAAAATACATTGTACTATCAATCTTTAATATGTTCAAAGTCCCTCGAGAGACTTTATCTCTTACGAGATATTGACATAACCAGGGAAGTTGCTGTCGCGAGGGGATGCTCCGCTTAGCGGTGCCCTTGTTAATAAGAAGTAACGTCCAATGTATCTTAGTGAGGACACTCCTTGACCATCCTTGTTATGACTCTGTAGGTTTTATTTGGGGCTATATCCTTCCTTTTCGAAAATTTAAAATATATGTATCGGTTTTACGGATCCTCTTTTTCGGATACCCTTATTGAGCCGATGTCACCAACAATTGTGAGCAGTGTCAACCTTTGACATATTTTTCTTAAATAAGGAATACTAAAAACCCAAGCACAGAAAAACTACAAAGAAAAAAGACGATAAGAAAAGGTAAACCATTTATGGAAAATTTTTATTCGATATATTTCCGTTCTCCATTGTAGCACCAAGAATATTGACTCAGTGGGGTTTTATCATCATTAAAGTCTCTTTGACATCAGTGTAATGATAAAGTCCTGCAGGAACCCAAGGATTGGTCCAGCTGTCAGACCAAGGTCCGTTAAGATAGGCCTCGTGGCAGTTATTGAACCACCAGCCCCCCTGTTCACTTACAGCACAGACATTATTCCCATTGTCGTTATCTCTGTCCGGGGTACTAAAGTACATCCCAGACAGATCAGCGTACCCCTTACCAGTGTGTAGCATGCCATCCCCTGTCAAAGTCAAATCACAGATAACTATTCTATGCTGTATTAAGTTACATTTTATCATAGCTGGCACATGACGCTTCTTTTTACTTAATACTAGTTCAGTAATATTTCATAATTAATTTCGGAAATTTTGTGTTAACCATATAGCCTGCTTGATTCGAACATTGCATTCATTCTTTCAATTGAAAAAAAAATCCGTACCACCAATTAAGCGAAAAGTTAAGTCAAGAAGCAAGTGCAAGGATATTTGAAAAAATCATTTCATAAAATGGTTATAACTAGAAAAAGGTTAGAGGAAGATCTAAATTGAAGAAAAAAATCAGTACATGTAACAGCATGTTGAAGCAGAAAGTTAGAAGATCAAGTCTTACAAGACCACATGGATGGTGTTTATGAAAAGTGAAAACTTCATAATTTTGAAAATGAAGAGAATGAATTAAAATCCCAGCACGTTTAATGATACATACATCTGCTCTTGTTTTGTATATTTGTTTAATGGACGTTGAGATTGAATACTGTTCGTTATTTCCATATCCTTATACATTTATATATAATTTGTTAAATGCATTCTTTCAACTGACGGGACAAACCGCTTATTTCCACGAATCAGTAAAACAATATATATAGGCAAAAAAAACGAACCCCCGAAAATTCTAGAAGTGGGATCAAGTGCCTAGGAGGAGAAATGTAATGTTAAGGAGACGTAAAGGGTGGAGTTCCTTCCCTTGGTAAGATGATGGTAACATACTTTGTTATGTATCCCTAACCTTCTCTGTGGGTTTGTGTGTTTACTTTGTTATGTATCCCTAACCTTCTCTGTGGGTTTGTGTGTTTACTGTTATGTACTCCTAACATTCTCTGCGGGTTTGTGTGTTTACTGTTATGTACCCCTAACCTTCTCTGTGGGTTTGTGTGTTTACTTTGTTATGTATCCCTAACCTTCTCTGTGGGTTTGTGTGTTTACTTTGTTATGTATGCCTAACCTTCTCTGTGGGTTTTTCTGTTTACTGTTATGTACCCCTGACCTTCTCTGTGGGTTTGTGTGTTTACTGTTATGTACCCCTAACCTTCACTGTGGGTTTGTGTGTTTACTGTTATGTACCCCTAACCTTCTCTGTGGGTTTGTGTGTTTACTGTTATGTACCCCTAACCTTCTCTGTAGGTTTGTGTGTTTACTTTGTTATGTATCCCTAACCTTCTCTGTGGGTTTGTGTGTTTACTTTGTTATGTATCCCTAACCTTCTCTGTGGGTTTGTGTGTTTACTGTTATGTACTCTTAACCTTCTCTGTGGGTTTGTTTTTTTACTTTGTTATGTACCCCTAACCTTCTCTGTGGGTTTGTGTGTTTACTGTTATGTATCCCTAACCTTCTCTGTGGGTTTGTTTTTTTACTTTGTTATGTATCCCTAACCTTCTCTGTGGGTTTGTGTGTTTACTTTGTTATGTATCCCTAACCTTCTCTGTGGGTTTGTGTGTTTACTGTTATGTACTCTTAACCTTCTCTTAGGGTTTGTGTTTTTACTGTTATGTATCCCTAACCTTCTCTGTGGGTTTTTGTGTTTACGTTAATGTACTCCCAACCTTCTCTGTGGGTTTGTGTGTTTACTGTTATATACCCCTAACCTTCTCTGTGGGTTTGTGTGTTTACTGTTATGTACCCCTAACGTTCTCTGTGGGTTTGTGTGTTTACTGTTATGTACTCCTAACCTTCTCTGTGGGTTTTTGTGTTTACTGTTATGTACTCCCAACCTTTTCTGTGGGTTTGTGTGTTTACTGTTATGTACCCCTAACCTTCTTTGTGGGTTTATGTGTTTACTGTTATGTACCCCTAACCTCTTCTGTGGGTTTGTGTGTTTACTGTTATGTACCCCTAACCTCTTCTGTTGGTTTGTGTGTTTACTGTTATGTACCCCTAACCTTCTCTGTGGGTTCGTGTGTTTACTGTTATGTACCCCTAACCTTCTCTGTGGGTTTGTGTGTTTACTGTTATGTACCACTAACCTCTTCTGTGGGTTTGTGTATTTACTTTGTTATGTACCCCTAACCTTCTCTGTGGGTTCGTGTGTTTACTGTTATGTACCCCTAACCTTCTCTGTGGGTTTGTGTGTTTACTGTTATGTACCCCTAACCTTCTCTGTAGGATTGTGTGTTTAATGTTATGTATCCCTAACCTCCTCTGTGGGTTTGTGGGTTTACTGTTATTTACCCCTACACTTAACCTCCTCTGTGAGTTGTTATTTTTACTTTGTTATATACCCCTTACCTCCTCTGTGGGTTTGTATTTTATTTTAATAACAATCTACGTCACTCACCTAAGGTTCCATCCACCCATTCTCCTAGAAACATTCTGTACTTGTCTTCCTCGTCAGAAATAGAGAACTGTCCGTACATTTCATACAACACTGTATCGTTGGGTAATGTTATGGAGACGTAAAGGGTGTTGTTCCTTCCCTTGGTAAGATGATGGATCACATCATTTCCTTCAATATGTTATTATTGAGTTCCCAACAACTGATTTAGTAATGACTTATGTATTTCATTGTCGATACCACAAATGAAGGTAAAAACGATATGAGTGATAACATTTATGCACAAATGTATGTAACAAAAACTTTACCAATCCAGTATGAATCTTGGGGATCCCCAAAACCTTCTTTGTATTCCGACCACGTCCGGTTAAATTCAACTGCGCCTCTTTTTCGTTTCTGGATTGCCTATGATTAATTGTCTACATATTTTTAGTAGAGTATTAATATTTATATAAAATAATGTGTGTATAGGTTTTTTTAAATTTTTACTACCAAAAAGTCAAATTTCACTGTATCAGAATTGCCAAATTATTTCAAGTATTAATTTCACTATTATTCAATGATCATATAAACAAAGCTTAACCAATGGTAAAACAGAAGTCTCAAAGAATTTCTTCTTTTGAGTAACCCACCCCCTTAAAAACACGTTTTACCAGAACGTTTTGAGTGATAGGAGAGAGACAGAGAGAGAGAGAAAGGAAATGCTTAACTGTCCATCCTCCTCCATTCGTCTTCATGTCACAGTAGACATTAATCTGGCTCTCGTTACCATAGGGATTAATTCTGAAGACACCAGACTGTCTATGTCCGCTGTTATAGAGGCCCTCACAATCCACATCTCGTCTTAAATCTGTATTATAGAATTATAATATTTATTATATAGAGGCCCTCACAATCCGTATCTCGTCTTAAATCTGTATTATAGAATTATAATATAGAGGCCCTCACAATCCACATCTCGTCTTAAATCTGTATTATAGAATTATAATATTTATAATATAGAGGCCCTCACAATCCACATCTCGTCTTAAATCTGTATTATAGAATTATAATATTTATATATCAGAATCCACATATTGTCTTAAATCTGTGTTATAACATAATTATATTTATATATCAGAATCCACATATTGTCTTAAATCTGTGTTATAACATAATTATATTTATATATCAGAATCCACCTATTGTCTTAAATCTGAGTTATAACATAATTATTTTTATAATATATAGGCCCTCACAATCCGCATATTGTTTAAAATATGAATTTTGAATTATTATATTAATAATATTTAGGCCCTCACAATCCACTTATTGTCTTAAATCTTATTTATAGAATTTATATATTTTTAATAAAGAGGCCCTCACAATCCACATATTGCCTTAAATCTGAATCATAGAATTATTATATTTATAATGTAGAGGCCCTCACAATTCATAATCGTTTTAAATCTGAATTATAAAATAATTATATTTATAATATAGATGCCTCACAATCCACATAATGTTTTAAATCTGAATTATAGGATTATTATATTTATAATGTAATCAAAGAATTTTATCACATTATTAGCACTTAATACAGAGGATATAGCTCATTTCTTGTGGTGATTGAAATTAATAAAAATATAGTGGATTTTAAATATAAACAGCATAGAACATAAAATATCTGTGTCATAAACGTGTGGGGATTTTATTTCAATGTTCTGTAGTTGGATTAGAAATTTAATTCAATCTTGACGAGGGTATAAAAACATGAGTTGGATACAGAAAATCTTATCCCATCATAGACGATGGCAGATCCTGTTAAATAGAGAGAGAAACAGCATATTACCTTGCCAATACATATTTTTCACCCAGACTTGTCAGCTTCTGATCAAATTCCAAAATACTCTTCTGATAATTCCTCGCAATCTTCTTGTTTTCCTGAGTAAGTATATTGAGCTGTCTTTTCATTGTTTCTACAGTTTGTTGCAAAGTGGAGGTCATTGTTTCTGTAGACGTCATTGTTCGATTCATGGAACTAACCTCATCCACTAGAGATCCAACGTCCTTTACCAAAGCTAAGCGAATGAGGGTCTCCTGATTTATGATTTGTCGCAAAACATCAATTTCCTTCACGGTAGAGTTCTGATCGTAAACGCCTGTAGTGTTTGAAATTGTAACGAAAAGAATAGTAACAATGACAAACTTCATATTTTTAGGTAGATGCAAAATACCGGGATAAAGAAATAGTAATTGGAAAGCTACGCTTTCATTATATATACACGTTTGGGAATTCCCAAAAACTAACCAGAGGTACACGTAGCTAATACTAGTCATATGTTTTTCTGCGTTTTGCTCAAATTGAAAGATGCGCAGAATACTTATCACATTGCAGGATTTACCGCGCGATCGTCCTAAAATTATTGCCACTGTTGAAGCAGCTTGTTTTTAAAATATCAATATTTCACGGATACACATTGTATTGTTATTTGTAATCGTATCATTATCATATCTCACGGATATATGGAAGAAAAAATTACGTATGTGTTTTCGAACTATTCTGCATCTTCTTAAAAGATGATGGGTGAACAAGGAGAGTAAAATGTCTTAATCTTACATTTCAGTTCAAATATTCAATTTAATATTATTTGTCATTGGAATAGAATCAATATACTCAATAGGGTCATTGTTTAAATCATATTAACGAGGCTAGGGGGTGGCAGCCATTTTAAGACTGTTTCAATCTCCTTTAAAAGGAGAGCTCTATATGAAGATATACAAAATGATAAAATTTTAAAACTAAAATATTTTAAAACTAAAATATATGATTTTTTTCTTTGCCAAATGATAGTTGACAGCTAAATATACCGTATCTAAATCAAAGTACTGAAAAGCGGTAAGCATGCTTTCATCGAATATGTACAGTGTACAATAACAAAAAAATGCATTGAATGATGACATTAAAGGAAGCATGCATACCTTTTTTCACTGTCATCAGCGAAGGAGCAGACACGCTGAAGTATGTATGTAGTACTTAACTAAATGGTAAAACCAATAACATCCCAGACTGATGTCACAAATGTTTGTGTCAAAATATCAACCTGAGATTTTCAGTATGAAACACAGGAAGTTCAATTTCAAAAATTTCTCCCTAATTGTCTCCATTGGTTGCGTCCAAAAGTGCTCAGAACGAAAAAAAAATTATGTTGATGTTGCAAATTTAATTGGCTTTCATGGTCTATTGATTCTGAAATTAGGTTTACTAACTGTAAAGGCTACTATAGCAAACAAATCAAAAAGAAAATAAAATGATAATTCAAATTCTTTAGATTGATTGATTATTGTTGTTTTACGCCGAGTCGGCAGTATTTCAGCTATATTTCGGCGATTAAAATAAGTTTGATCTTTTTTGACATTTTTGGATTTCTCTGGCGGCCCCCAATGAGCCTACTCTTTTTCGAAAACCAGAGAAACGACCTTTTTCGTGCCAAGGGTTGTTATCCTTGACACGGGGCACCATTTAACGTCCCATCCGACGGACTCTAACTTTAAAAATATATAAACAGTTACAATGTATAATTTAAACAGTTAAAAATATATACAACATTGTTTCATCATTTTAAATTTTGCAGTAAAAATCAGTTTCACGTAAAAACTCTAAAATCGTATAAACATTTATATTTGCAAAAAGTTCATGCATCGTTTGTACATTTTTAAAGAGTCTGTCTCGACAAGGAGAAAAATCTATACATTCCAAAAGAATATGACTGATAGTCAACGGACATTCGCATGATATACATTCTGGTTGCAATTCCCGAGTAATTAAATATTCATGAGTAATTTTTGAATGACCAATACGTATTCTAGAAATAATCACTTCGTCTTGGCGTTTCAAGCCGAAATTATATGATTTGTTGACTTTGTTGTCTATAGCATAAAGTTTATTTGTATCACAGAATTCCCAATAAATTTGCCAGAGTGAGTTTACATAAAGTTTAACAAAATATTTCATATCAGTGTATGGTATTTTGAAAAAAGTAACATCATACTTAAGTGCTGTTTTTGCAGCACCATCAGCTCTGGTTATTCCAGGTATGCCAATGTGACTGGGAATCCAACAAAATTCTATAACTTTACCTTGGTGAGTAAAATGATAATATTACACTAATAGATCTAAAATATATGGTTGTTCAATTTTTAGCTCTACTGGTCAGAGACCAGTAGAGCTTATGCGATAGTAATGCGTCCGTCGTCCGTCCGTCTGTCTGTAAACAATTTTTCAAAACGCTACTCCTCCAACAATTTTAGTCTGATTTCAATAATACTTGGCACACAAGTAGACTACACTAAGATACATAAAATTGTGCATCGGTTTTTGATTTCGATGATCCCTGTTGCCATGGTTACTAAAATAGAATTCTCTGTGAAATTCCTTTAAAACACCTACTCCTTCTACAGTTTTGGTCTGATTTCAATATAACTTGGCACACAAGTACACTACACTAGGATACATAGAATAGTGCATCGGTTTTTGATTTCGATGATCCGTGTTGCCATGGTTACTAAAAATAGAATTCTCTGTGAAATTC
>PRKT01000409.1:364873-384674 GCA_003671525.1 Saccostrea glomerata
AAAGTTTTCGCCAAAGTTTTTCAAAGTGTCAAAGTTTTCGCCAAAGTTTTTCAAAGTATCAAAGTTTTTGTCAAAGTTTTTCAAAGTGTCAAAGTTTTCTATAAAGTTTTTCAAAGTGTCAAAGTTTTCGCCAAAGTTTTTCAAAGTGTCAAAGTTTTCGCCAAAGTTTTTCAAAGTATCAAAGTTTTTGTCAAAGTTTTTCAAAGTGTCAAAGTTTTCATCAAAGTTTTTCAAAGTGTCAAAGTTATCACTATGGTAAATCAAAGTTTTCAAAGTGTCAAAGTTATAACTATAGTTAACTATAGTAAACTATAGTTAACTATAGTATTTTTTTGTTAGGGTACCTGCAATTGAAAGAGTAAGGAATGCTATTTAATTATATAGTATTTAGGACAATTCCTCGCAAGGCAATATGAGCACCTGAACCCTCCAGATAACTGTTGTTGCTTTCTGCAGGCAAAATGAACCTGTTTCTCCTATCAGTCGGTGGATGCAAAGAACTATATCCTCTGCTACCTTTCTGAACGGAACATCTATCTGGGGCATCTCAGACAATGGCATTTTGGATTCTATTCCATTCGGCAATGTGCGTTGACCAATATCGCAAGAGCGACAGAATCTCTTCATCTCAGATTTCATCCCTAGCCAGTAGAATTCGGTCTGGATTATGTGTATAGTCCGGTGTGTTAGCGGCACTTGCCGTAGTTTACAGTATTGACAACTCTTCAGACTCGATAAAAAATCCAAAGTTCAACAATCCTTCGACCTTCCCTCCAACCCTCTCTTTCTCTATTTAAACAGTTTTATGTTATTAAAAAAAGGGCATTTTGGGTCTTCAAAGGGATTGTTTACACATATGACCGGATTCGTAATTATGATCTAATAACACAGAACGAGTTTCTCTTGAAGCTTTGAAAGTCCGTTTCCCTGTATATCGGCCAAGCTTATCCCTGGGCGAAACCAATACAAATTGTCCGTTTTCCGTTCCGCGTTTTACCGACACACAGTTCCTTACGAATGGTCATATCATTAGCTCATTTACACCTTTGGCTCAGAAGAGCTAAAGATACATGATCATATACATCTACGTGTATATTATGTCAATCACATCCCCCAGTGGGTTCACTCTGTGATACATTTTACCGTACGTAAGAACTCTGGGACATCTGTGATACTCGTATTCGGATATGTGGATTTAAAAAAAATTCCATAAATCTGATCTTGAACACATTTGAGATAAAAAATATTTACTGTCAATGTCAGGTTAAGTTAGGAAATAATTAATACTGTTGGTTTGCAGTTTCTGAGAATGTGGCATACTATGTTAATTTTTCTTTACGTCTGGTAGTGCAATTTTCAATCTTTCCCAAGCAGGGATATCTGTCTTTTACACCAACAAGCACTGTATGTATTACAATGAACCGCCATAGATGCGAAATGTTCATATTTAAATCGAGTCACCAATATCTTGACATTTTTCAAGTTTTGCAACTTTGACTGGGAATTTTTTTCATTTTATGGAATATTGACTGTACAGAGTAACCATATTGTATCATTTATATGTTTTGAAATGACCCCTTTTGTGTATTACGTCATCAATTATGTGAAGAAACACAGAAATTAAAAGCATGGACCCGACGCCATTCTTATGTTGTTTTTACAGGCCAGTAAAAGCCATTTAGGACCACCTGAACCTTAACACATGGTGTCAGAAGTTTACAATGGATAAACTGGAACCACCAGGAGTACTTTCGCTCACGGGGAACGTGGCAGAAAATTGGAAGAAGTTCAAACAGAGGTTTGATGTTTACATGACAGCTACAGGAGCGTCCGAAAAAGGTGACAAACAAAAATCATGCATTTTCTTACACGTAGTAGGAGAAGAGGCAGTTCAAGTTTATAACACCTTTGTATTTGATGAGGGTGATGAGTTTAAATTAAAGAAAATACTCGATAAATTTGAGGCGTATTGCACACCAAAACGCAATACTACGTATGAGAGACATAAGTTCTTCACGAGGGTGCAGAGGTCCGATGAGACCATAGACCAATATGTGACGGAATTACGAAATATGGCAAAGAACTGTGAGTTTGGAGATCTAGCAGATTCTCTAATACGTGACAGAATAATATGTGGGGTCCCAGACAACACGCTGAAAGAGAGACTTTTACGAACAGTCGATCTAACATTAGACAAAGCACTAGCAACCTGTAGAGCAGCAGAGTCGACAAAGGAACAAATAAAAAGTATTGTCCCTCCTTCTGAAGTACATACCATTGGGGGCAAACCCAAAGACAAAAAAGTTCGGGCATTTAAGCAAGGTAAAATTTGTGGACGATGTGGATATGATGATTCACATAAGACTTGCCCTGCTATGAGTCAAATTTGCAATAAGTGTAATGGTGCAAATCACTTTGCAAAAGTCTGCAGATCAAAAGGCAAACAAAATAGTACTAAAAAGAAAATACAGAAAAAGAAACACATTCATGACATTCAGGATGAACAAGCCTTTTTCATCGACGCTCTGGAAACAGATCATAAACCACTTGTGAACATCTTTAAGAAGTCCCTGAATGACTGTCCACTACGATTACAAAGACTGCTGCTGAGGGTACAGAAATATGATCTACGTATTGGCTACACTCCAGGAAAATTTATGCATACCGCTGATGCGTTGTCCAGAGGAACGAATATGTCAACGAAACTGACCAAATCAGAGCAGGAGGAGGATCTCAAAGTGTATGTTGATTCTGTCATTAAGAGTCTACCCATATCAGATCGTAAGCTACAGAAGATTCGTGAGGAAACACAACATGACCCAAAATTGCAGTTACTAGCAGACGTAATTGTAAAAAGATTTCCCGAAACACGCATTGAATGCCCTAAGGAAATATCAGAATACTGGAATATACGGACAGAGCTGAGTTTATGTGATGGAATCATCATGAAGACAGACCGCATTGTTATTCCAGTCTCATTGCGAAAGGAGATGCTTACCAAAATCCATACAGGTCACCTTGGTATCGAAAAATGTCGGAATCGAGCCAAACAAGTGATGTATTGGCCTGGAATGTATGCACAAATCGAGGAAATGGTGAATTCATGTTCAACATGTATCAAATTCCGTCCAAAGCAACCGTCCGAACCGCTTAAACCACATGACGTATGCAACTATCCATGGGAAAAAGTGGGAGCAGATTTGTGTGTATTCAATGGAGAAAATTATCTGTGTTTTGTGATTACTATTCCAATTATCCAGAAGTGTGTCGTTTGCATAGTGTGTCAAGTCAGTCAGTCATTAATGCAATGAAATATGTGTTTGCAGGCCAAGGCATACCTAAGATAGTGTTTAGTGATAATGGACCACAATTCAAGTCAGCTGAATTCAGTGAATTTGCAAAGTCATATGATTTTCAGCACCATACGTCAAGTCCATTATACCCAAAATCGAATGGGTTTGTCGAGAAAACCGTAGGCATTGTAAAAGGCCTATTAAAAAAATCGGCGGATGATGGATCAGATTTCCACATGAGTCTTCTCATCTACCGTGCACCTCCTATACTCGATGGGAAATCACCAGCCGAAATACTGAACAATGGACGTAAACTGCGTTCGAACTTACCAATGGGTGATAGTTGCCGTGGAAACCATTTAACCGAGTCTTACGAAAGAGCAAAGATGAAACAGAAACTCAAAAACAGTATCATGACAGAAACGCAAAAGATCTATCGCAATTGAGTCCAGGACAAACCGTCCGTCTTCGGGATCATAATGACAAGGATTGGGGTAACTGTGGCAAGGTGCTCGACCAAGTGGCTCCGAGATCATACATGGTTCAAACCGAAAATGGACATGTATACCGCAGAAATCGCAGACATATTTTGCAGTCAAATGAACAATTTACACCATATGAACAATATGATTGTCAAAACAATGATAATGTTGATCATTCTAGTCATAATCCATGTGATACTGAAAAAACTCAATCACTTAGTCAAGATATGTCTATTCGTACCAATCATGTACCCACACAAAATATGTCAGGGACCACAAGGTCTGGTAGGTCAGTTAAGAAACCACAGAGATTAATTGAAGAGATTTAAAATTTAATGGGTCAGATTAGTACCATGAAAATTGGGTATGAGAGTGAGTACATAAAAATCTATGTCATTTGTTGTAAATTTTGGATTAGTTGTACTGTTTGTTTTTTACTTTGGAAATGCTAGTCAGTTGCATTATACACACAATTTCTTTAGTTTATTTTGACATTATAGTTTCAGTGTTGTAATTTGTTAATGTACCAGGCTTCATTACATTGTTGCATACCAAATTCTAAATTTCAACAGAATTTAATGTCTTTACCTAATAATAGTTAATGTAAGGTTTCACATCTTTCAATATCTTATAAATGTTATTGTAGCTCATGATTCAATTTTAAAAGAGGGAAGATGTATCATTTATAAGACGCCATTCTTATGTTGTTTCTACAGGCCAGTAAAAGCCATTTAGGACCACCTGAACCTTAACACACATATATACACCCCATATTTTTGCCTGAAACGAATCATTATAAAAGCTGTCGTCATATCATCAACTTTTGACTGAAGCGAGTTAGCGTATATTTTATTTTTTCATAAAAAACGAGTCACCATATATAGAGTGGACATCTTTTCAATTTATAGAATTTGACTAAAGTGAGTCACCTTAGATGACAATGTTTCGTTTTGCGGAATTTTGTCTGAAAGGAGTCGGTGTAGATGGATTTGTTATTTTTTCATTTCACAGATTTTCGACTTGAACGATTCATCCTCAGCCAGGAAGGACAAATCTTTAATAACTCAAAAGCATTTAAAATTTCTTAAGGATTGAGGCCAGCAGATTAAAAGCTGGGCTAGTTCATTGAATTTCCATTACTTTTTGCAGGTCAAGTAATGTGAATTTCTTGTTGGTTTATTTTTAATGTCTGTAAATTTCATTTTAATATGTACTGATCAAATGTTTTGAAGACTACTTCTTGTAACGTAATGCAGTCTTAATCACTTGACACTGCATATGTTAGGTTTGAACACTGAACTGATCTCGTCCATCGGAAAAGATTTAGAATGATGCCAAACAAGAGAGAATTTTTATTTATTTTATTACAGGGAAGAATACGACCTGCGAATACGAGGATCCAGAAAGTGGTTTAAACCCACCAGTCCTTACAAGTACACCAACAGCTAGAACAGACGAGGGAGGAGCCAGTAATGAACTCAAGCTGTTCGATCTCCAGGGCTTTCTCCACGACTCTGTCGCCATTTCGGATTTTGCTTTATACATGTTTTCTTTGTTTAATCATTCAATGTCAGGTAGAGAGGAATCATTTCAGGTCGTGACAGGGAGGAATACGAACTGTCAGATAATCGAGAAAGTGGTGTAAATCCAACAGTCCCTCAATCGGGTAACAACAAACAATATCTAGGTTTCCCTCTTCAAGAAACTTTCGTATTCCATGTCCCCGACTCATTATTTGTTTATTATCCATGGGAATCATTTGCTCTTTATCTATAGGAATCATAAACTTGTAAAATCGTAACATCTATCTATGCAGTATTGTAGAATTGTGATTGTTTTAAAGGGGTTATAGGATGAATATGGACTGCAGACTGATTACATAAAGCATTTTTTGTTATAACTGTCGAATTTAGTTTTGAAATATTATTCCAACAGTCTGTTGGAATTTTGAATTCCCATAGGTATAAATTGCGCTCCGTTATTATCAGACTTATTTTTAAAATCATATGAAGCAGAATTCATGCAAAATATTATGCGTGTAAAGAAAAAACACTTGCTGTGGCCTTCAACTCGACATATCGATGACGTTTTGTCCATTAATAATAATAATTCCCATTCCTACGCCGATACGATGTATCCTGGTGAGCTTCAGATAAAATATACCACAGAATCCGACAATTCTACTTCATACTAGGATATTTTACTTGAAAATGACACTAATGGTTATCTAACAACCAAGATTTATGATAAACGTGATGTCTTTAACTTTTCTATAGTCAACAATCCCAAAGTCAGTCGGCAAATTTTTAAGGTTAATACAGAAGAATCTTAGAAGTACAATAGTATTTTTTGTTCTTGATTTCTGTTATTGAGAAGTTTGTCAATAAAGAGTCATTGCTCAATTTCATAACAATATCTTTATTTGTATAGAAATAAAGATTTGTTACATGTAGTAAACTTTATGATCTGTTAATTTCAGTATTACCAGAAATAAACCATAGTAAAAATGAGAGTACCAGTATCTTATCAGAGAAATCTCATACTGAAAATGCTAATGGAGTTCTTGTGGATGTCATTCAAAAGAAACTTAATGGTGGGAATCAGACAAATCTTAATCTTACACATCGTCTGCTGAATCATTGTGCATAATTAATCACTTAATATGTTATTTATTATGTTTCAGATAAAATATAATTTTTTCCTACCTCGTCAAGAAAAAACCGTTATTTACAATAATCCGAAACTTAGCCATTGCACAGAATATGGTTTTTTTCATTTAAACTTATACATATTTAAAGGACAAGATGCGGCTTATATCTAATTTCTCAATACAATTTTTTTCAAATACCATTTTTTTTTTGCATATATTTTTTAAATACATTTTCCTTATATGACCAAAAGGTTGGGGGCAACCAACGTTTTAACGAACATTTCCTACAGTAAATATAGTGGTGGTGGTGGTGGGGGTAAAAAGTATTTAAAACTGCAAATGGTTTCACTTATTGTATAAGTATATTGAATGAAGAAAACTATTTTTGTGCAATGACACAGCATAGGTCACAGTTTAAATTACATTGTAGACCCCGGCATCTTATTTACTGCCTTAACAATGCTTTACATGAGGGTTTTATTAATATCATAATCTGAAAAATAGCATTGATAACTCATGTTGAAATATAATAATATCTATACATTTATGATTGGGGATATCACCCAAAAGACACTTCAAAACATTATATCTAAAGCCCCCTAATCCGTATTTGTTTGAGAAGAGAATGTGCATTGTCTGCACAAATTTAAACCCTGACGAGTCCAAATATGTAGCCAATCAACTTAACCAGGTCAAAAAACTTGGTACTAACCTTGACCTGATAGATAGGGCTGACTGTTTTAGGTATGCTCTGTCTGAAAAAGCTGGCTATACGGATGTCAAGGACACAGTTACTAAAAAGACCGCTGCAAAGAGGGACACCATTCAAAAATGGAAGAAGGGGCTACAGATTTGCATAGGAGCAGTCAGTGTAAGTTAATCTTTTCACTTTGTTTAATTGTACAACAATGATACTTACCTGTAGTAATGTAGGTATATTCCAATATATTCATAAGAAAGTCTATGTGTCAATATTCTCTTTACAGAGAAAAACACATAACAACCGATTAAGGTTTAAAGTAAAATAAGCACAACTGGACACTGACATTTGGAATGAATTTCTGGAGTTTCAAAAGAAATTTTAAAAAGAAGTAAAGAAAGAGAAGATCAGTGGACGACTGTTAAAGCCATTTAATGGAATTTCATCAGGAGACATGGGTAGTATAGACTGAGGGATTATAACCACTGACCGGAACAAAAGATCAAAATCACATTGAAGATACAGCAGATCAAGGTCACCTTCGTAATTCGATACCCCTCGATAAAAATCAAGATCACCCACAAGAGCTGACAGATCTTTTCAGCATTCAAGCTCACCTGCAGCTGAATGATCCAGCAGATCTCATCGACGATAAAGTACACCTAGAAGATCCAGTCAAAGTTTTAATTCAGAATTACTAAGGTCCTTGCTAACATCATCTGGGAGACCTCAAAAGCAGGCAGTCTGACAGTTTTTCCCCTTTCAACACTCTTCTACCCCACATATGATATGATTGTTTTCTTTATTTTCTTTCATTTATTTCGGAGATTACAGAAGTTATTATCTCGGATTGGTTTGTTTTTTTATGAGACCCCTCAGCATGTGTAGATTTGTTTACCATGGCTTGATCAAGTTCTCGTACAATCTTCTTAAAATCATCTTCATCAAATTTTGTTGAAACAAAAGTTTCATGTTTGAACAATCTCGAATTCCATCAAGGCTAGGGCTTCTATACTTTACTTATGCATTTTCTGTGGCAATACCTTTCATTGGATACCAATGATCTTGAAGAGTTCTATGCTCATGAAAAACTTTTACCTTGGCCTACTTTTATATTTCAAATTTAAATTTTCAGTGAGAATACCCTATTTTTGGTTCCAGTATACCGGTATTGAATTTGCATTTAAGAAAAGTTTTTTTCTTTGCTATATTGTCAAACGGGGGCATCAGTGTTTTACAAACATATGTTGTTTTATACCAGACTAAAAAACTGACAAGTCAGCGAGGGCCCCGGCATGTGGAAAAGTACAAGCATGCAGCTTATCGAATGATTAAAAAGTATATGAAGAATATGCAACAGCAACTGTATTCTCAAAATTTCAAAATAATTCCTGGAAATCCAAAAACCTGTAAATAATCCCCTTGTATTTACATTAGGCAGTAAAGAACAACTTAACAGTGAATGTATATTTAAAAAGCTCGTCTGACGTGATTTGCTTAAATTCATAAAGCGGGAAAGAAATCAAGATTTATATATATATTACAATATTTTATTTCGGTAATCTATCTTTAAATGACCATCAGTTATCAATATTGCCATGGCAGCTCAATTTCTCTTAAATCATCCTTCAAAGCATCATTCCCATTGACTACTTGCATTTTCAGACTGAAAATGTACCCACCACAGATAAAATCGCAATTGTGTGTTGTGCATTGTCAATTATGTGTAAATATTTTTTGCTATTGATAATCTTGAAAATAAATAATCCGTCTTGAAAAATTTTGTAAGGCCCCGCCCACCTCAGGATCAAATAATTCATAGATAGGTGATACTGAAATCTGAAACATTAAGAAAGATGAGATGGAAAATGACAACGCACATGAACACACTTACTTGATCCCACTGGAGATGGTGCAACACAGGCGTGAACAAAGATAGACCTAGGAGACAATGCCCTTATTGTGATACTTATTCGTCAGGGTTGAGTGATCATATTGCGAGATGTCGTAAAACTGAGGAACGTGCCATAAATGCATTTTCACTTACATAAGTAATAAATAATAAAAGATTGAGAATTCCAAAATTCAAAAAAGGAGGGAATTCGAAAGGCAGAAGCGTCTGTCCTTTCACAGAAAAATCCTGATTTTACTTATCTTTTACATGAAATAAAGGCTTTTAAAAGTGAAGAATCGGTAATGTGTTCTCTCTGCAAAGGTTTTCATAGAACTTGTAAAGATTTGTTGTAGCAGAAGAAACAACTGAATACCCATCGTCATGCAGTGTGAGACTTCTGCAACCGCATTCAGGTTATTCTGACAATTATAGACAGGAGATATTGGAATGTTTTCATGATTCTCATAATTTTTTCATGGAAGTTGGAAGACTTTTCAGAGAAGATGACTGGATAAAAAGGTATGGATTTCTTAAATTTCAAAATCCATTGCGTGCAGAGAAGAGGGGAAAATACGAAGATCACTTATGTCTAATCTTAGACAACTTGCCCATCTCTTCTTGTAATTGAAGAAAATTATGACTAAGAAAATCCATCCATCATGCAGTTTGAACTCTTGTCGGAAAATGTTTATTGATTAATGATTATATGCTTCAATTTCAAACCGCTTATACAGTAAAGATCTGTTTGAATTCTCTTTGTTTCCTTATAACAGATAAATGCAAAGTTGTGAAATCAAATTACTACATGTACTTGGAAAGAGAAGACCAAGAAGCTCAAGAAATGAATATATTTACTGAAGTGTTACAAGTTGTCTGGGCATCCTTTTTTGCTGGTGCTGATGAATCGGCTATTATTAAAAGAGGCATACTGTCTCTCGGAATTAAGCAAAGTTGCCAAGTGAAGAAGAATTCAAAATGCTCAGGTATTTTTCTAAAATAACAATTGAAAAGTTGTCATCATGTTTTGTAGTATAAGGAATTTATTAAATTTACCAAGTTAATAAATGCTGTGGTTTTTAAGGTTAACATTGCTAAATGCAAAGGGAAGTCAGTCAAATTGCATGACTTTGAAATACTGGGATGATGGTCTGAATGGGGGCATCGGTAGATCTACAAAAGTAGGATATGGTAATAACGAACAGTATTCAATCTCAAAGTCCATTAAACAAATATACAAAATAAGAGCAGAGCAAACACGGACCCCCGAAACATCAGAGGTGGGATCAGGTGCCATGGAGGAGTGAGCATCCCCTGCTGACCGGTCACACCCGCCGTGTGCTCGTTGTCAAAATCAGGATATAACGGAAAAAATCCGTGGTCAATTCAGTGTATAAATAATGGACTAACAATTGGTATGAAAAACGTCAGTCAGCATTTCATTCAATGATAAATTGTATTTGCTGACAAGGTCATTGTATCGACCATAGAATTTACGAAATGATGACTTTAAACGAGACTGTTGATATTCTTGTTTCATCAACTTGCTTGTCAATAATTTACCTCGTTTAAGAAATTGTTCATACGTAGAGCATGCTCTTGCGTATCGAATCAACTGAGATATAAATACTCCGTATGCAGGTGATGAAGGTATATTGCTGCATAAGTAAGGGAAGTTGACGATAGAAAAGTTAAAGTCATCACGTTTATCATATAGCTTGGTTGTTAGATTACCATTAGTGTCTTTTTCAAGTAAAATATCCAAGTATGAAGCAGAAGTGTCGGACTCTGTGGTATCTTTTATCTCAAGCTCACCAGGATATATCGTGTCGACGTAGGAATGGAAATTATCATTATTAATTGACAATACGTCGTCGATATATCTAAATGTCGAGTTGAAGGCCACAGCAAGTGTTTTCTTCTTTTCACGCAAAAGATTTTGCATAAATTCTGCTTCATATGAATATAAAAATAAGTCTGCTAATAACGGAGCGCAATTTGTACCCATGGGAATTCCAATAGATTGTTGGAATACCTGGTCTCCAAAAACCACATAGATATTGTCAATCAGAAACTCAAGCATCTTCTTGATGTCAACTTCAGAGTACTTATGTGTGCAATCAGAATCTGTTTTAACAAAATAATTTTTCAAATGACCAATGACGAGGTAAGTAAACTTACGAGTTCCATTTTTGTTGAAGAAGCAGCTGTCAATGATATCAAAAAGCCTGGATTTTAATTTGTCGTGGGGAATTGTTGTGTATAAAGTTGAAAAGTCGTAAGTTTTTATGCTGTTGATTTTTGTAAAGTCTTGTGATTTCAAATTGTCCAAAAGTTCTTTAGAATTTTTAAGTATCCACATCTGATTTACACCACTTCTTGAATATATAGTTGTACAGTACTCTTGAAGTTTTTCCTTCACTACTGTCAATATTTTAGTGAGAAGTAACGAAAGAGGCTTGGTTGAACATTTACTGGAACCTGCAATTTATCTTTGTTTGTAAGGACTCTTATGAAGTTTCGGAATCCAATATATATAAGGTAGTTCAAATTCATTTTGGCTCTGTGGAATATTAAAAGTATTCAATACTGACAGGTGATTCTGAAGAATTTCTTTCTTAGAAAGAGAAGTATATGTATAAGTAGGATTACCACTTGTAGAATTAAATCCAAGTTCTTCTAGAATGCAATTTACATAATGAGCCTTACAAACGAAGACAATGTTGTTACCTGCTTTGTCGTCAGGAACCAGTACGTACTGATCGTGTAATCTGTAAAAGTGTAAAAATGTCAACCTGCCGTGAAAACCATAACAACCATCGGAAAATTTTTCAGTTCATTAGACGAGCATATGCAGAAGATTAGTTTTAATTATATTATACGATACTAACTTAGTTTTAATCATACACTAAAACATTAATTACTTTTAATTATATTAAACCGATTAAAAGATCTTTATATGGACTAAAGCCACTATGAACCCTTAATTAAAACACAAGCAGCTATGGGGCGATTATTTTTTGCCCAGGATGTAGGGGAAAAAATAAAATAACAGCTGCCTGATCAAATCTAAAGAAGCTCTTACCGGTTATTCCCAAAAAGAAACTCGATAACCTCTCTCATTTGACATGTACATTTCTGCTATCAAAATTCTTCTTGACCAGTGCTTGATTATTATGCCTTTGGGACAGACTGAATTCCTCTCAAAACATTAAAATTTGTGGCTAAAGTACATGATAAAAGTTTTTACTTAATTTAACATTTTTAATAAGATACAGCTATATTTTCACACTTTTTTAGGATTATGAAATATGAAAGAAGTGTCAGTTGACAACGTTTGATAATCTTAGACCTTAAAAGTATTCAAGTTATGAGCCGCGGACAGGAATGGACAGACGGACGGACATGAAGCCTATGAAATACTAGTTATACGTCCTGTCTTAGACGGGCGTATAAAATAACTAGGGTTACTATCAGTATACTTATTTTTGTCTTGTGGTTGCTTACAATCTGCGTTTTTTCTAGACTTTTTGTAATTTCCAATATTTATTCTGAAATGAATACATTTGTCTTCACAACTTATATTTCATATATTTGCTGAATGGCATGGGAAACTGAAAGGCTTCCCATGATATTCGTTCATGGTCAACAATGGCGGATCCAGAAGGGGGCAGGGGTTGGGTCCGGGGATTAGAACCCCCCTTTTATTTTTAGCCAAGTTGGGAGAGAGAGGATAAAACGTTTTTCGAGATTTTATATTTGTTCGTCTTACTATTTATTGAATAGAAAGATTCTCGCACATTTAGTTTCCTCCAATCCATTCGCTTTTATTCTTTTTTTATTAGAGAATGATATAAAATATTTCACTTATTTTTAAATATATATATTGTATATATGTAACATGCGAAATTTAATGAATGATTTTAGATTCCTGCAATCTATGATTGTGTAAGACTAAATTATATTTGTACCGTTTTTATCATATCTACGTAGGTCTATTGAAGGAAATAACATCTGTAAATCTTTGTTTTAAAGCCCACCTGCATCCTATCCCCCCAAAAAAGTTTTTTTTTCTAAATTCTGAAAGAAAAATTTTATACTCTTCGGAAATGATACAAATCAATTTAAGGAGGAATGCCACACCAACTTTTTATTTTATAGATCTCTGAGTCAACCTTTTAGAACAATGGTTTCAGCATTGAAAGGCCGACATAAGCTCTTAAATATTTTACATGAATTTTTTTGTATTTTTTCAAAGAAAACGAAAAAAATTAATTACATCCAAATTAAATACTTTCTTGTAAAATTTTTGCTGTAAATGAATGCATCACATGAATACCTAATAAAATATGTTAAGAAAGTCTGTTAATACTTTTAAATTTTTTCTATAAAAAATTATTTATGAAAATAAAACACATAATTTGTGAATATTTTTTAAACGTGTGGTTAAAATCTTCTGAAAACAAGCCACAACTGGGGAGAACATGTTAATCAATCATATTTATAGAAAAAATTGAAACGAAATTGAGAAATTTTAGAGAAATTAATTTTTTTAAATTTTGGCCAATCCCGAGCAAAATTAAACCGATCCCGACCATAATTGTACAATTATTGGAAATAAACAGCATTTTCCTAAAAACACTAGTCTGATTATGTGTTATAAGGATTAAAACATTATAGAACCTGACAATAAAATAGATTTATTCGTTGTAAACACTTGAAGAGGCAAAAGATTTGCATTTTATTCTTTTTGTGTTAATTTTGATTGGGATCAGTTTAATTTTGATCGGGTTAGGTCCAAATAATAAAAAAATTAATTTTTCTAAAATTTCTCAATTTCGTTTCAATTTCTTTTTAAAATATGATTGACAAACATGTTGTCCTCAGTTGTGACTAGTTTTATGGTGTTTTTAACCATAGGTTTAAAAAATATTCAAAAATAATGTGTTTTATTTTCATAAATAATTTTTTATTAAAAAAATTAAAAAGTCTAACCAGACTTTCTTTACACATTTTATAAGGTATTTATGTAATACATTCATTTACAGCAAATTGGATGTAATGAATTTTTTTCGTTTTCTTTGAAAAAATACAAAAAAAATCATATAAAATAATTCAGAGCTTATGTCGGCCTTTTAATGCTGAAACCATTGTTTAAAAAAGATGACTCAAAGATCTATAAAATAAAAAATTGGTGTGGCATTCTACCTTAATGTTGAGGCTTCTGTAGTTTATCAAATGTGTGGGGTTTTTTTGCTCTTTTTTTTTTTCGGACTAGGGGATACGCTTTTTTTTTTAAAGCACACAAAACAAAGATAGCATTTACTACAACGTAAGATTTTTCTATTCTGTGAGTCTTTGCTTGAGAGTTTTAATTTTTTTTTTTGGGAGGGGGGGTTAAGAGGGACAGTCACCAGTGGCGGATTTAAGGGGGCGCCCCCCCTAAAATTGTCAAAGTTAGCGTAAATCGAATATGTCTACTTAGTAGACCTCATTTTCACCCTTCAGAATCTCTAGAATCCAGGAGCTTGCGGGGGCTTCGCCCCCTGGGCCCCCACCAGGGCTTTGCCCTAGACCTCATTTTCACCCTTCAAAATCTCTATCTAGAATCCAGGAGCTTCCGGGGGCTGGGCCCCCACCAGGGCTTTGCCCTGGACCTCATTTTCACCCTTTAAAATCTAGAATCCAGGAGCTTCGCCCCCTGGGCCCCCACCAGGGCTTTGCCCCAGACCCATTGCCTAATTTTGCCCCCCCCCCCCTAACTCCAAATCCTGGATCCGCGCCTGGTCACACAACCCTACAGCCCCACCTCCTTTCAAAAATGGCTGAATCCGCCCTTGCTCAACCTTTACGAATTTTTTGACAGTAGTTTTCATCCACTGCATGACATAGAAAATGCAAGACAGCTAATTTCCTCACGTTGGTATGGTGCAACAGGAACAGACATAGAAACCACAAGTCCTTGGCGTTTTCATTTTAATGGAAGCGGCAACCCGTTCTGCTCGAGGGAATTCGATCATTTCCTTTAAAAACTGAGTTTAATGAATGTGTTTAAGTCTTATAGTACGACTGTTGTATTGGTAACTGGCCAGTAAATTTTTAAACTGTCCAATTCTAGCAGTTTTATGTCAGGATTCCTTTGTCCTATGCACCTATAAACAAGAAGCATACAATGGAATCAACTGTGTACAACATACTTCGGCAGTAATAGATAATTACAAACTTCTATGCAAAGAATAAAAAATCCCGGGATAAAATATTTCATTGAAATTTATTTATCTTTAAGTAACATTTCCTATGTATTTATGGCATAAATTCTTATGTTTAATTTTTAGTGAATTCATAAGTTTAATTTTTAGTTAATGAAATATTACAGAAAGGGACATTCAAAATCCCAAGTAGTATTTTGTTAAAATTATTTTCCCTTCTGTACCTTCGAAACAAGTCGGGCTGGTGGAAAGGTTCAGAATCTCGCTGTGTGTCCGGGCCGTTTACAGTAGAAGCATAGCCCATCGTTGAATTTCTATGATGTTGCTTGGCGTAAGTTATCACTGCGCTGTTGTGGATAGCTTTGGCCGAAGCCACGAAAAAGGAACGTGCATTGAATCCGCCCTTGCTGGATCCTCTTGCGTATGGCTTATACTGGTTTCGCTTTCGGGATGCTCGCATAACTGCTGTTCGTAGCTTATTAGCGTCTTCACCACTATCAGCAAGAGAATCATAAAGATACTATTGGACTCTGTCCCAGCAATGTCTGTCTGCAATCTTCAAAATCTTATTTCTTTGGTTTTACGTGAAAATTTCTGATTTTTTGA
Organism: Saccostrea glomerata; assembly: GCA_003671525.1. Lineage (NCBI taxonomy): Eukaryota > Metazoa > Mollusca > Bivalvia > Ostreida > Ostreidae > Saccostrea > Saccostrea glomerata. The sequence goes on from PRKT01000409.1 coordinate 380,705, forward strand.
CGTTTTGACGTTCAATTTCCTTGTTTTTCTCCTTCATGCATAAGAGATTCTATGTTCTTTAATGTTGTAATTCTTTTTGTGTTAAAGTTAAATTTGATTTTTGTTCCCTATTGCTTAAATTCAAGTCTTTGATTGATAAGCATTGGAATCTTTCAATTGTGGATTTTCATAATTTTTTGAACTCACGCTTAAAGGTCCCGGTATTGGCTCGGTAGACTGAGTTTTACTTAATACTCCCAGAATTTCTTACTTCTATTGTGCTAAAGCTTTAGCAAGGGACGTATTAATTAAGGAAACATCATCTGCTGTCGTAATATCTTGTTCTTCTTGTAGAATCTTATCGTCCAAATCCAAATCTTGCCCCTGTTCACCATTCATTTCGTATCACGTACACCTGTATACCCGTAGGTTATAGCGAGACTCGAAAATCGAACATGAATGAGCGAGGATATTTTCGGTACATGATCACGTGATAAGATTGGAATGCAACGAAATTAATTTTATTTCAATTCATTTCATCGCAAAATGTGGAGCAGTTGATGATTTTTAGAAGCTGTCTTACATGTATGCTTCACAGAACACAAGGACTTAAACATTTGTAAAATTAAAATAAGAAGTCTCTGCCGCTGTACTGGTTTGTACTTATATTATTGTAGTTATGTTAACAGCATTTATCAAAATAAAGACAAAAAAAAAAAACACAAGAAGGTATCTCATTGTAGTCTATTTGCATGCCATATTATACTGAAGACATACTTTTCCCACGGGGTCATAATTCCGCGGAATATTAATTTCATTTTAACCCGCGTGTAGAAAATTACGCGGAATTTCTTAGACCGTCACTATTAGTATCTTTTTCATTTATTTTAAGAACGCTTGGAAATTTCTATGGAAAGGCGTACATAGCGTAAATCAATACTACGCGGGGAAAAGTATTTCTTCAGTATTATAATTCATAATCAGACAAAAACTGTATTAGGAGGAAAAATTTTAAAGTATTTCACATAAATTTCTATAAAAAGTGCACTGATCATCGAAATCAGAACCGTTATACATATATATGCATCTTGTGTGCCAGTTTTCTTCAAATCAACTAAACTATTGGAGGAGTAGACTACAGGACTAAGAAGCGATAATAATAATGCTGATTCGTTTCTTCTTGGATATAATACTTCTTAATTTAAATACTTGACTTATTATGATTTATAAAGAAAACACCTACACGACTTGTCTGAGGTTTCTTGTCTCCCGTCATGCATGTTTGATGTTGCAGAACATGTGATCACAGGAGCAGTCAAGTCTTCAGTATAGTTCTTGGAAGTTTTCCATCGAATATTTTTATTCATATTAGGTAAATATCAATTATTAATATCAATTATCAATGTGTTCATTCCTCCCTGAAGAGATATGTTCGAGATAAGCTACCATCCCTGAGGAATCTCTAAAATGAAAAAGACATGCATATCCATTTGCATCAACAACACCATTTTGGTATTTCTTGCATGTGGGTGAAAAATAGAATACTTTTGATGCCAAGTGCATAAGATTGCTATGCTTGAGCCAAACATTCGGAGAATAAACTTATGTTTGGACTGTTAACGAAAGCAGAAGTTATCAGAGTGTCAATATATGAAGCATATCTAAATGAACCTTTTTCAAGAACTCGAATACATGTACTTTCTTTGATGCCAATATGACACTGAATTGTATCTTATATTTCATCAAAATCCAGCCTTGATTCATATCTGAGGAATGGCCAGCCTTTCTTCTGAAGAATATCTAAATGAAGTTCGTCGATGAAATCCGAGTTCCAGTCCTTTACAGCTTTTAAGGCTGCTACTACAATAGCTGTAATGCAGATGCTAGTGCATTGAGTGCCAGCAGCTGCATATCTTAAATGTTGTGGTGTGCGTGGTAAAAATGTCCCATTGCAGCAACCATACTTCTACTTTCATCTTCCTGTTTACTCTTTGAAATGTATAAAATATTATTGTATAATTATTAATACAATCTTGAATTGTTTTTGCTACTTAAAATTCAATTGATAAATCCTTCATAACTATGCATAACAGAATAGACATGTAAAGTTAACATAAATACCCCTTCAGTGGCTACTGGAAGCTTTAAGCTGCAGATCTGTACCTCTCCGAAAAAAAATATTTCCCGCAACATTGAAGGGAAAACATGTGGAATTTGCATATTTGTATTGAAGCCTCTGGCACAGTTGATTTAATGCTAGTAATCTCTTTCAGATCTTTATCGAGAAGTTCTACTTCAACCTCGTCGAGATTAATAATTGTCTTCACCTCAAATGTAATGTCTGAATTGTTGTTTTCTTCTCATTTGCTACAAAGCTGTATGCTACAGACTGACCTTAGCCATAACCATCTTCTACCACAAATGTGTATAATGGCAAGCCATGTTTGTGCAATAAGTACCATCTGTAAACGGCACCTCTGGAAATTTTGAAAATGTTGTTTTCATTTACCCCGTCCGAAGGATCAAAGCCTGCAGGGATCCATTTTCCCCTGAAATCACTGAAATGGATGTTTGTGGATCATCATTCACTGAATAAAAATAAAGTGAAGATAACAGTGATCACAAATCGTGACAGATGGACGTGAGACAAAAGGCCATTTGAGCTAAAATACAAAACATAAATTAATTCATTGGAGTGACAAGCATGATCATTCTTTCCAAAATAACAATTTATAAATGAACTGACACCCTTTGAAATAGTTGACTAACATATTACCTCCAAGTCTTCAATTAGGATGTCTTCTTCAGTTTTACCAGACTTTGACTGCTTTGTACGTTGCCTGATGTTATGTAGATCTCTGACAATAAGGAAATGATTGTGCCGTGTCTTTAATAGGTCGGAGAGAATACTCGAAATCGGGTATTATCCGTGAAACCGCGTATAATACTCGATATTAGGGTATCGATGAATCCGCGGAATCGGGTATTCCGTGCAACTTTCTATAAAAACTAAAGAATAAAGAAATGGCGCATTATGCCAGTAACTGTTACTTGTACATCAGTATCTTGTGGATTTATTTTTATTAAACCTAATTCATAAGGTTCTCAAATAACTTTAAAATCACACAACAAACACTGCTGGGGTAACAAAGAGGACACGGTGGCGTTATCATTTTTCAATATAATTTCTAAAAACAAATAACTACACTTCGTTTGTCTTTATTTCCCATTAAAGTATTCCATATACTTAATTTTCTAATTTGTGCACTTTTCACAAAACGTGAAATTTTAAAGAAATTAAACGACTAACGCCGTGATATGTATTTTTACTGAAAAATGTATGGCGTCCCTTTCTCGTGAAATATAAATTACTCCTAACAGTTAGAGAGTACAGTATAAGCGAGTCATAATTGTATATCTCTGCCATTATAGAATACCAACGTTATTATAAAGAAGAAAATAAAATAAGATGAAATAAATACGCACGGAAAAACTGTTTGAAAATAGCTAATTGAAGCGGAGTAACTTTTTTATGTCAATTTAGCATAAATGATTAATTCAAAGACACCGTGAATTTTTTGGTTGCATTTGAATCGATAAAAAATATACTATTTTACCTTTATTTTATGCATTTTGTGAAAATTGAGAGCGACAAGTCATATGAACAGGATTTTCGATGTTTTTTGAAGGGGGGGGGGTGTATAAATAAAAGTCAAATGTGTACATCTTTTCAGAAAGTTAAAATACATTGAATTTTTCAATATAGATCGAGGTACAGTCATATTGATATATGAATAACAAAGTCAAGTTTTTACATTTCTTATATTTTTACGTTTATGAACATATTAATAAACAATCTGAAATAATGGAGTGTTCAATTGCCATGGAAACTTTTGTCTTACTTTTTGGGAATATAATTCCTCATCGGACATTAAAATTTCATAAAAATCGTAGCCATTTTCTTTCTTTATCATAGGCGTCGGAACTAGGG
>PRKT01000409.1:385928-436419 GCA_003671525.1 Saccostrea glomerata
TTTCAAAAAATTATGCATTACTTTAAATTGGCCTATAACCTGTTACTATTCCTTTCTACACACACATCATAACCATTGCCTACTTTACAGAAATAAATCAAACCATTACCATAGCTGTGTAATGAGAAGTCATTAAATCCACATGTTTATTACCTGTGACATGACCTTTCTAAATACACTTGATTTTTTACACATGACCTTGAACTTTGACATTGAATTTTCAAAAAAATCAAAAAAGGTGATTACTTTTGGAGTTTTAAAGTGAACATTTATGTTTGACACGATATGCCATAAAAAATGACTTTTCATCCACATAGACATTTGAAAGCCAGTGACCACTTTGAATTTGCTTGTCTTTTCTCATACAGTAAAAGACATTTCCATTTTGCGTACAAGATGTATAGATGAAAACAGTGAAAACTACACACATGAAGCTCTTCATGTATTTGCTTTAAATAGAAGGGTTGATAAACATAATGATATGCTGAAAAACTTAATTACTTTAAAATTTATCACAGCAGTAGACCGAATGCCAGATTCATTGAAAGGAAAATCCATCCCTGATTCCAAAATTACAGGAGGACTGCCAAAATTCATTACCTCAGTCACTTGTGCAAGGGTAGAAGTCACTGGTGCAAGGGTAGAAGTCACTGGTGCAAGGGTAGAAGTCACTGGTGCAAGGGTAGAAGTCACTGGTGCAAGGGTAGAAGTCACTGGTGCAAGGGTAGAAGAATAATCTCTGCATCTTCGTTAAGGTACTGAGTCTGTATAAGATTGAAATATAAATAAAGTTTACCATAGTGATTAATTTTTTAGTACGTGTAACTATAACCCATATATATAGGCTTGGCATAATTCATACAGGAGTTGTGTATAAAGATAACCTAGTAATTTAAAGTACAATATGTATGATGGACAAAGTTAAATCTATATTAAAACTAATGTAAAAAATTATGGACGCATTATAATGTTTGTAGATCCATTTTTAAACTTTGAAAAACTTACTGCAATTGCACGCCTTTCATCCAGATCATTCGATTTCTGACCTTGTTTTGGTACATATGAAACATATAAATCTGCTGTTTTCCTTTTATGGCCTTTAGTGTTTAATGGTCTGTAGTCGAATATGCTAGGTATGGCATCGTTTTTTTTAAATGCAGTCGACTGTACCCCATGCATCGCGCTTTTGAAGGCTCAATAACAAAACAGTCGGGGGCAAAATGTCGCTCGCAAAGCTTTGAGTGTTTGGATGGCAAGTTATTAACAGTTTTGAGCTTTCTTACTCAAATATGGCATAATTTAGGATCGTCGGGGAAAGAAAAGATAGATACACCCTGTCCACATCGGATATCACAGTCTGGCGCAGCACATTACACCATATTTTATGTTTCAATCTCCCATCGTCTGTATCGTGACGTTTCAGCGTCGATAGTTTCAATATGGCGGGTATGTGTCAAGGGGCATAACTCGCATGCAATTTCAGGTGTGACAACTTTTACCGTGAATATTTCGGAAATACATTCAGATATAACCAAATAAGTAAAGTAGTCTGATTTCTATTATTTAGTTGAAGAAAATAAGGAGTAAATTAATTGAAAGTGAAGGATCTTTTCAGCTGACCTTTAATAGTCGCAACATCTTGCTCCTCTGTTACTGCCATAGCTGTGTCAACAGTGTACAATTTTTCAAATTACATGCAGAATAGTTATGCAATATTTTTTTTAAATTAACATGTATAATAGTTTTGTAATATTTAAAAGAAAAAATAAACTCGTATACTAACAACAATAGACAGAGCTCCAGATAATTTTTTACCCCAAAGTGAATTTACTTCCTGATTTTAAAATCAATGCAGATTTTGATTTTCAGCAAAAAGATTGCAGAGTATTTTGTTTATATAGAAATGTTTTGACCTTTATTTTAAGTTTGTAATCGAAGTATGAGTTTTTGAAGAGGAAAAAAACTTCATAGGTCATTCCCTGCATTTATTTAAATAAATTTTGCAAATACCAACAACACTTTTTGCTAAGATTGAGAAGCATTCTTTTTTGATAAGGAAGATTGTACAGTAGGTCAAGGTACACTGTTCCATAGAGTCACAGACACATATAACTTTTCCTTCATTTAAGATATCGTATCAAGAGTAAACTCAGAGAATCTTCCTTAATATGGCAAGTTGAGAGAGAAACTGGCTATGAACCCATAATAAAAAAAAAAGTAATGCCTAGTGCATAGTCTTTCTACATAGAAATTGATTTTAATCTAAATCTCCGATTCTTCCTCCCCAAATGGAGATCGTCGTCGTCATTACTAGAATATTCCTGGTCACTAAAGGCTTTTAAATCTGTACTTCGTTTTGAGAAAAATCAAACACTGAGTTAACCTTAATTTTTATTATTAAGTCGTTCCTGTATTCTTCAACTTGTTGTACGCAGTACTTTCTTGGTGTAATGCGTATCTATGATTGCTAATGCGTAATTGTACGCTCTATTTTAATTTTCAATGCGTATTTTGTAAAAATGTATGCGTATTTCTGCAAATACGCACCTTATCTGGAGCTCTGATAGAATAATTAATGCATCCATGTTCAAAATGATTTTATGTTTTCTAGCTAATTTTATGCACAACGTTTTGGGGTAATGTAAATTTAAATCATTTGTAAAATAGATTAAGTTTGATTTCTTTTTATTTATCATATCTGAAGTGAGTTTTTGTTTCTATAAATTTGGATACAATTTGGCTTTGAGTAATATACTTGTACAGTCATCCAATAGTATGATTTTCTATCAATTATCCAATTTTTAGAATGAGTATTGAATACATACAATAGATTTCTCCGAAATCCTGATTGAGGAGTCCTACCTAAGGGTAAACCCCTTCACAAGCACTGTTTTGAGTTGGCTGTTATAGATCTTCTGAACATGCTTTTCATCTATGTACAGTTCGTGTCTCTTGGAGAAGTTTGTAGTGCTAGCCAGCACAGTCGTTACACCATATTTGGTTCCTTGTGGATTTATTCTCCCCTCTGTTCCCTCTAAGATAAACAGTGTTTGCTGAGCTCCTTGGAACTAAAATGCAAGGATCAAATTGAACAGATTGTATCAATGGAAACTGAATTGCTTTTTTCTAAAAAAGAGTTTTTTGAAGTGAAAAGATTCATTTGTATTTCTCATAAAGCTAAAAGAAAGCAAGGTGCCAATGTGCCACAGTCACCTAAAGATTGGGAGCTGGTCAAAGCACCCCCAAATGAAAACGTCCTGGTTAAAGCGTTCCATAATTTTAGTCAAAGCGTCCTCTGATGTAAGTCAAAGCACCCCCAAGTATTGGTCAAAGAATCCCTTGATAAATGATTATAGTCAAAGCTCCCCCAAACATATTTTTTCATAGAAAAATATACTGCTTCCAAATGTTGGTCAAAGCGTCCCCTTAATTTGCTAAAAGTGCCCCCTTATTTTGTTCAAAGCAGCCCCATATAATTTAAAAGAAAAAAATCTTTATACAAACAAATCTTTACTATCCCCAAGTTATGGTCAAAGCGTCCCCTGATTTTATTAAAAGCTCCCCCCTAAATTATATATTTTTACAGGAAAAGGATAACGTTTTGAGTCGATCTCCTTGCAAGCAATGGTCAAAATGTGTCCATGATTTTGGTTAAAGCACCCCTTAAAAAGTATTCAGGTATCTTCCAAATACTGATAGTATAGATACAAAACAGTTTTATTCCGTAACAGGTTTGTGAAAATGTATGCCAAAAATGATTAAATTATTAATACAAAACAGTTTTATTCTGTTACATGTGTGAGTGAAAATATATAAGGGGGCGGCTTGACCAAAATCATGGGAAGCTTCGACAAAAATCAGGGACGTTTTGACCATTGCTTGGGGGCGATTCCCAGACGATTTTTCTTTCTACACAAAAAAATGTAATGGGTGCTTTGGCCAAAATGAAGGAGCGCATTGACTAAATTTAGGGGAAGCTTGGGCCAATATTTGGGGGCGGTTTTTAATATCATATTACTGTAAAATTCTAAAAGGGGTGTTTTGACATAAATCAGGAGGCGCTTCCACCAAATTCAGGGGACGCTTTGACCAGGACCAGGGGTTTAATTTTTCCTTAAGATTCACTGGTCCAAAAACTATTTAGCTAGTCAATTTCACTAGTCTGTATCATAAAATTACTAGTCCAAACTTATTAAAAAAAACAAACTAAATAGTTAAAATCAATTTTCAATCGATTTGATTACAGTGTGGGTTTTCTGTCAGTAATCTGGGACTGGGGGATTGGGCCTTAAAAATTTGGAATTTTAATGAGGTTGACAATTTGGCTAAATTAATTACTAGAAAACCAAGTCCTTAAAACAGCATTGTCAAAATACATTGTTTTTGCCTTTGTATTACTTTAACAAACAATTGTTATCACATATCAAGACTATTCTTCGTATGAATTATCTAATTACTTGCATGAAGAACAATAGTGGAATGATTTAACTAATGAAGGATTCAACAGTTTTTCATAATCGCTTAATTAAGATCGGTTTCGAACTGCGCTAACTTCCGATTGTCGACAAAAATATGAAGCGAGGAAAAGACGATGGAAAAATGAATTGAATTTTCGTCTAAATGTGGATTATTTTATTACTTTTAAGGCATTTTAGTTTTACCTTTGACATGACTTTTGCACATTATAAAATCACATCTGAAAGAAAAAGCAGAACCCGGTAGTGGATATGTGTTGCTTATACTCTCAGAATGCTTGTTAGTCCCCTACCGGTGAAACGGGGGGGACTATAGGTTTCCTCTGCGTCCGTCCGTCTGTCTGTCCCACTTGGTTTTCCGCACTTTTTTTTCTAAACGCTTGAAGATATTGAGCTGAATTTTGGTATGTGAGTGTATCTTAAGGAGTTACAGATCAAGTTCGAATTTCGCTTCGCTTCATTGATTTTTGACAGAATTATGACATTTTATATATTTTTCATAGTCGCTTAATTATGATCGGGATCGAACTGCGCTAACTTCCGATTGTCGACAAAAATATGAAGAGAGGAAAAGAAGATCGAGAAATGAGTTGATTTTTCGACTTAATTTGGATTATTTTATTTTAAGGCATTTACAACTTGAAAATCTTTCAGTTTTACCTTGGACATGACTTTTGCATATTATTAAAAGACATCCCGAAGAAAAAGGGGAACCCGGAAGGGGACCTGTATTGCTTATGCAATACTCTCAGAATGCTTGTTAAAGAAGCAGCTGTCAACGATACCAAAAAGCCTGGATTTTAATTTTTCCTGGGACATTGTTGTGAATAAAGAAGAAAAGTCGTACGTTTTCAATCTGTTGTTCTATGTTGACCAAACTTGCATGGATGGTACATCTAAATATGCTTTTTACCAGGATTGCTTTGGATGCTGAATCTGACCTACATTTTCCGGTTGAGGGAACAAATTAATGTTTTGGTGCAGGTCTCTTTTCCAAGTAACTTTAAGCCTTATGTTGACCAAACTTGCATTGATGATAAATCTAAGGATGTACACTACCAGACTTGCTTCGGATGCTGAATCTGACCTACATTTTCTAGTTGAGTGAACAGGTTAATGTTTATGGTGCAGGTCTCATTTTTAAATTACTCTAAGTCCTATGTTGATTAAACTTGCATGGATGATACATCTGAAGATGTACACTAGCAGACTTGTTTCGGATGCTGAATTTGACCGACATTTTCTGTTTGAATAAATAGGTTAATTTCTTATACTCTTATTTCAATAAGGGGAGGGAACCATATAATTACTGCATGTTAGAGACGGAGACATCATAGGTGTTTTGGTGTCTAAAAACGGATATGGTTCATCTAGATCTTCACCTGTCGTAAATATCACTTCTTCCTACTTAGCCATGCTTTCTGAATTGTAGCTTTAGCATCCATCATTTCATTAAACTAACTTGTCCCCAGGGAAGAAGCAGAATCAGCCAATGATATACAGAGGGTCATCATTTCTTTAAAAATCTGCACTTTTGTTGAAGGATTCTACTTTAACCTTTTTCTCAAAAATAGTTTACTCTGTTGATGTTTTGTTCTTAGCCGCTTTCTGCATGTGCATATCCTTTCTGGTATGCCAGATGCCATGAAACAGACTCTCGCCTTGTTCAATACTGTTGTAAAATACATGTCTACAAGGCAAACACATTCCTCTTTCTTAGAAGTGCTGAAACAAGCTTCTGCTGCACAAGGTGTTATCTGCTTTACAATATCATCTTTAACATCATTATCTCCTAGGTGATATGCTGTTTTAAATTTGTGGTTCAACTTTTTGTGGGCCATTTTATGTACACTTCCAGTGTGCAGTAGTATGATGTTCTTAACTACTTCGGGAAGATTCATCGCTTCAGAACATCTTTCATCTTTTGATTATGAGACTCGATTTTATTATTTGTACTGTTTCCCAAATTAATTTGATTAAGTGTTTTGTAGTATGCCCAATACTGTACCTGATGTTGCTTTCCCAATTCTTGTTGTAATACGCCATGAAGTTCTCAGGTGTAGAGGCTGTCAAATGACCTATAGATCTGTCAAAAGCTAATTTTAATTTGGAAAAAACAAACGCTTGGAAAGATTTTTAAGGTCACCTTCTGTTTTGTGAGATATTGATAATCTATTAATGAATCTATCTCTAGCATGAATGACATGAAATTTATATAATTGATTATCTGTCCCTGGAATGACTTGTTTGGCAATTTTTCCCATATTTTTATCTTATACAACTACTTTAACTTTTGCTAATTCATGAATTCTTGATATCTCTATGTCATGACAGCTGAAACTCAAATGAGGGCAAGACCAAAGAGTTTTCATTTAATTGGGAGTTGATTGTAAACAGTCTCTTTATGCACTTTCTAAGAACAGTGTTTCAACCTTATCACATATGGAGAAATGACGTGCAGTTTATTCATGAGGTTGCTCCCACGTGATTTACTTCTAATTAATATTCATAAGATCCTGCAAAAACTCAAATTATACCATTTCTTTATAATTCTTTAAATTAAAACATGCAAGACTTTATTTAAATTTCTTTAAGCACTCGACATATCTAAATGGGTAGAATTTAGCGTTATCGTCAGTTGGCAATTAATGAAACCACATGTTTCAATAATTAGTAGGTCAGACGAATGCAAAAATTGCCGTTTTTAATTTTAAAAGGCGGTCGTTACTCTTCATACAATTTTATGTCAGCATTTTTTTCTAAATAAAGTGCACCGCCACGGCACATGATACGCCCGTCTCATGTTAATTGAGTGTGCATGGATAAAGTCATGTCATCCTTGATATAAGGATTTGAACTTCATAAAGGTCATATATCATATTACCTCAGGATGTTGACAGTGTTTTTTTTTTGTTCAAAAGGATATAAATAACTATGTTTAAAATGTTTTCAATAAACTGATTTAATTTCTAATTGTAAAAAAATTAATCCTACTTTCAAGCAAACATTGTAGATAAAAGGGAATTTATAAATATGATAATTTTACAGGGTTCTCCATGAGCTGTTTTACTGTGTTGCTCCCGACACAGTAAAATTTTCTCCGACACAGTAACGATTCAAATTTTATGCGTGCGACACAGTAAAAATTTTACCGACACAGTAAGATCTGTAATATTCAGAAAATCAAAACACTTAAATGCTATCTAATTGAAACTTTAATCCAACAATCTTACCGTCTTCAATTATAACAGGTAGAACACTTAATTAGGGCTTCACCTTATATAATCAATTATCTTCTAGACCCTCGCCGGACTTTACGCATGAAGGAACAAAGACAAATAATTTGTTTTCACACTTCTATGTAACGGTTAATTGGTAGTTGCATTAAAAATACACTGTACTATATTTTAAACAATATGTCTTTTCTATACATGTAGATCCGAGGCTCTAGAATTATGTTGAGATTGCGGTAAGTCAAACATAACTATAACCATCGTACCGAAATCATTTAATTGATGTAAATAAATTGTTTTAATTTTTCAAGGAGTATTTAACTATTCTGAAGTTTCTTTTTTTTGTAATTCCATAATTATTTTATTTGATCAAGAAAACTGACAAAAAATCACGGCAAATTTACTTTCAAAATGGTAAATAGTTAGACTGTATCGACCAGAATTTCCTCTGTTTTTCAAAACGTGTTTTTACTTTTATCAATATGTACGACCATTCTATTTGTGTAACGAATTAGTAATTTTTAAAAGAAGTGTATGATGTATTCTTTTGTAATTATAATGAATAGTGATTCAGTTGCGAATTCGATCGCGAAAATGCCGCGAAATTTTAGTGGTTCGCGTAAACTCTGCAACACAGTAAAATTTCAAATGATGGAGAACCCTGATTTTATCTCACAATTTCAGTTATATACAGTATGTGTCAGTTTCTGCATTTTTCAAAATTAAAAAATGTATTAAATAGTGAACAGTGACCAAAATACTATATACATATAACAATTGTATGATTTCTTTACTAAGTGTTTTAAAACCTTGGTTAACATTTGTCTTTGCAACTTCAAGTATTACCATGTTTCCAGTTAAGGATTTTTTTTTGGTTAGAGAGGAACATACCGGTAATACATGCCTTTCTTTAATTGCACACAAACCAAATCATTTTGTGGTCTGAGTAGTAAACTTCCATAACTCCACATTCTGGACTTCTGTCACCGGTAACATTTGAGAAGATGAGATCTATTGTTGATCCATGGTCGTTTGTAGGAGAGGAAATTTGCTGTATATAACCTAAGTTTTCAACTAGTAGTTTTTCCAGTGCTGTCTTCTCTGAGGATTGTTTGTCCCAGTTCACGTTAAAGTCATCCATGATCACAGAATATTTGGTGTTAATATATTCTGTCTGAACTGTCCTCAGCAATGAACATAGTCTCTCAATAGGTGTTTCAGGATTTTTGAACAGCATGTCAAATGTTACATCCTCAATGAATTCACTTTGTAACATCAGAATTTCAATTCCATGGAATGTGTGGTGGAATTCAACAATGTCCACAGGGTATCTCATATACAGTGCTGTACCATAAGCTGTTCTCTGGCAGTTCACGTCTTCATAATCTTTTCTATACTGGTCAAAGTTTCCAATAGAAGTACTTTCTAATGCATCTTTGTGACTGAATCTTATTTCACAAAAGCATGCAAAAGTTCGCTTGTATGCATTATAATATTCAATATCAGTGAACATTAAAAGAATACCTGGCATTTCTTCATGGCAAATAATGTTGACAAAAGCTCATTACTAGATCAACAGCGAAGTTTTGTGAGTAAAATGGCAACGCATGTCCTTACGCTTCTTGATTGGGATGAGCGCAATTCGCTGTTTTCAAGATAGGTCGTGAGGTCATCGAACTCTGTCTTTGAAATGCCTGTTAGTACCATGTAATCTATGTCTTGTAGAGACTGCAACGCTTGCAAAGACAGCAAGGGTAAGATCTGGGTGCTGGATTTGATATTTTTTTCTATTATAATTAACAATTTAAAATATGAAATAAAAACAAAAGCAAATACAGATGCAACACCCCCCCCCCCCCCCCGGAAATAAATGATCAAAAAAATGTTCAGTGTCAAACATAATTGAAATTCAGTAAACGAACGACCATTCGGGCATCAAAAAAATTCCGGGAGAATTCAGCACGCCCCCAACGGTCCGGAGGCCCTGTTTCAACTGCTCATTACATAACGCCGCTTAATGATATACATATAATTACGCATTGCTTTGAAACACTTTTTGTCACAAATCATTGCATTTAAAATAGTGTACAATCTTATCCGCTTTATGATATATGCTGCATATATATATCCTTTTAGATGGATTTAAGATGGCGGGTGATCTAATTATAGATGTATGACGTAAGTTGAAGTAATATGAATCATATTCATTTATAGAATCAAGATGGCGGTTGGTCTTATTTTAGATGTATGACGTAGGTTAAAGAAATACAAGGTTAGCTTTTTAAAAAAAGCTGAGTATCAGCCACTGGAATACAGAAAGTTTCTTTCTTGTTTTTTATTGGTTTATGATTTGATCTATCCATCATGTGTTCCTTAAATGTTATAAATGCCATTGTAAGATAAGTTAAATTGTTGTGATCGTTTCCTTATTTGTAACGTAATGCCACATACATAATATTAAATAACAAAGCATAGAATTTTTTTTAGTTCAGCATCGTGACAATTACAATGATTTCCAATACAATTAATTCTCTTCAAGACAGACGTCAGGGAAAGTTCATCTTATACCGGTAAATGAACAAAAGCCACCTTGGCAACTAAGATCACGTTAAATTCTATGAAAATGATATAGATTATGATGAACAAGCATTCAGAGAGTATTGCATAAGCAATACATGTCCCCTACCGGGTTCCCTTTTTTCTTTAGGGTGTCATTTTATAATAATTATGCAAAAGTCATGTGCAACACACTGCTTAACGCGTTATCGGCAACTCGGTTGTTATCGGATACTCGGTGCAGGAAAAAAACAATGCAAAGAAAACGTAGGTGACTTTAAATTTCTTCATTCATTGATAATTGTGTACTTCTGCAAACAAAGTTTGTGATCTTTGGCAGATAAATGATAATACTTTCAGCGGTAAAAAGCACGATCCAAATCACACTCTTTCAAAAGATCTACAGCTCTTTAAAATGAAATTTAATAAAATTTTCTGAATATGTCAACATATTTTAGTCTTTGTAGAGGTCAGAATCAATTTGTTTTATAAAATAAAGTGATTTATTAACTATATGGACAATCATAAACCTTTAGATAAGCAGACATATATCAAAATTCAAATTATGGTTTATTTTACGGGCATTTGAAATGTTTCGTTGGGCAAAAACATGTTATCGGAAACACGGTTGAAGTTGCCGGATAATTCGGTTTTTCACGGGTGCAGGTTATCGGAAACCTCGATAAAATTTCCTTCTGTTTCAACAATAGATTTAAACAAAGACGAATTAATTCCATGATATTCTGGGGTCAAGGCTTTCAGTTCTTAAAAAATAACAATAATTTGAATTTCAGCAAACGAAGTTTGTGATCTATGACAGATACTGTAATTTATTGTACTTTCAGCAGCAGAAAGCACAAACCGAATCAAAAGATGTACAGCTCTCTCAGATAATATTTTATTTAAAAAAAATCATCACAATTTAACTTGTGTAGAATTCAAATTTAATTTATTCTATCAAACTGGTACATTTATTCTTTGGACAATCAAATACCTTTAAATAAGCAAACTATGATTAAAAATCTAAATTAAGGCTTAGAATACAGTCATTTGCAATGTCTCGTTAGTTGAATACGTAGCCGGATAATTCGGTTTTTGAAGGGTGTACAGCTGTATGTTATTGGAAACGCAGGTTAAAAAGTTTCCTTATAGCTTCATAAATTGTTTGTAAAAAGTCCTCTATAGTCTGTCAATTCTTGAAAAAAGCAAACGTAATGTGTTTAAAGTAATTTTGAAATTTATTTTCAAGGGCTGTCTGTAAGGTTCGTAAGTTTGTTTTGATATGAATGGTCATAAATAAGATTAATAATATAAATGATAGAACTATCCTATCTGTTTAATCATTTTTTCATGTTTTCCATTCAAGTGAACCTCCTTAAGCATCAGAAGGTTTCAGACGATAATCTTTAATTTATCATAACAATTACTTTTGTATTATGATAAACTGAGTATTACATTATTATTTTTTTTAAATCAAGTTCCCCCATGATCCCCGGAATCACGTCACAGTTTGATTCATTTTCAGTTCCTCATATGTTTAAAATTTCTACAGTCAGTGATTGGCGTTTTCAATTACACCATGCAATATCCATGTGAATCTCCCCCTCTCGATATATCTCTATATTAACATATTGCATCTGGCCAATAATGACGAAGAGCATACTGCTGGATGTAACCGTTTATCAGGGGGTTCTTATTCCTTCTTGGTATGGTAAACAACCTCCGATGTCTTTAGAGATCCATGTTTACGATTTTGTAATTTTATATCAATCTCTTTTCTCCTCAAAAGTTTTAATTCTATGTCATATAGCTTGGTCTAGCGCCCTATTTGGAAATACATTTAACCACCCTTAATTTTATTGAGTTTGAACTCTTTAATTGCTTTAGGCTAGTAAACTTATAAATTTATTCGTTTTGGAAAGGTTGTGAGTTTGAATCTCAGTGTCGCCTGTGCTAAGTCGATAAAATGACTGGCAACTGTTCTTTCGCTATGTGCGCTTATCACCTTGATTGACTGTATGTTGTTTCACAGGCACCTGAAGTGTGGATAATATATACCCCCCTCACCCCCTTTAATGAAAAAAAATATAAGAGTATAATACTTTTTTCTCAAGTTTAAAGAATGGCCCTATTCGGTATTATAAAAAACGCAGGCAGAAGTGTGGATAATACCCCCCCCCCTCCTTTTAAATAAATATATAGGAGGGTATAATACCTCGAAAATATAAAATTTCCTCTTCTAACACATCTATATGTCGTTATTTGAAAGCAGATTGTACTTTTTCTCACGTTTAAAGAATGGCCCAATTCGGTATTATAAAATTTTTTTATAATACCGAATAGGACCTTTCTGTAAACGTGAGAAAAAGTACATTTTGATAGCATATAATGACATATACATGTGTTTGACGGGGAAATTATATATTTTTGAGGTATTTTACACTCTTACATTTCTCTTCATTAAAAAAAAGGGGGGGTTATTATCCATACTTCAGGTGCCCATGTGTTGTTTAACGCCACTTTGAGAATGTTTAAGTCATATGGAGACGCCACCACTTGCCGGCGGAGAGTTACAATACTTCTGGAGTCCTGTACATAGATCTTTAGCTGGCTAGTCTGACGAAAACGGATGAACGAGCAGAGAATTAATTAATTTCAGATAGCTTCAGTTTCGTAGACTCACTGTGGGTCAGCAGGTGTGACCTGTCATTGGGGATGCTTACTTCTCCTAGGCACCGGAACTTTCAAGGATCCTTTTTTCTTTTGAGACCGACCACTGTTCATTCTGTATTTTGATACAGATACTGAATACATCTGTTTATTAATATTATGAACTTTTTCTCTCACAGGACGAAAGACAAGTAAACAAGATAATAAAGTTTTAAGAAATGTACATTATTGACTTTTTTACAATTAAATGTTCGAAGAAGTAAATGGTATATGACAATTATTCAAAAAAAGTCTTGCACGATATGTATAAACGAACATATACTTAGTATTTGGTAAATATTTTGCATGTGTGATGACTTTAACTTTTCTATCGTCAACTTCCCTTACTTATGCAGCAATATACCTTCATCACCTGCATACGGAGTATTTATATCTCAGTTGATTCGATATGCAAGAGCATGCTCTACGTATGAACAATTTCTTAAACGAGGTACATTATTGACAAGCAAGTTGATGAAACAAGAATATCAACAGTCTCGTTTGAAGTCATCATTTCGTAAATTCTATGGTCGATACAATGACCTTGTCAACAAATACAATTTATCATTGAATGAAATGCTGACGGACGTTTTTCATACCAATTGTTAGTCCATTATTTATACACTGAATTGACCACGGATTTTTTTTCCGTTATAAATCTCCAACTGACTAACAAAAAACAAGTTTGAGTAAAACAAATTAAGCACAAAGAAGAAATTAAGTGTCACACAAAGAGTTAAGATACAAGAGTGACATTCTATAGATGGACAATTAAATAAACATGTCACATAAACAGCGTTGTTATAAAAATCACCCTACATCCTTGTCATGGTCAAGGTGTGAAAATTACTTTATGGGATTAACTCTGTTTAACACCAATTGATAAGAACAAAGTACGTTTTGTGGCAAATTTCGCCGATTCAAAAAAAAATATTTATATTTATTATACGTAAAGTTTAGAATTTTATCTTTCTAATAATGCATAATTTACTGATATCTGACCACGTGACATGTACTGGACATTATTTTAAAAAGAGGGTTTTTATTACCGTAACGTTAGTTCTGACGTCGACGTCCGTTAATCTGGACGACGTCAATGACGTTATATCTCATTTGCCTCATATAAAAACCAAACATATAAACGATTGGAGAGTTTTTTTGTACATACAAGTATACAGAAAAAGAAAGGAACATGCAATGAAGTTACATGAAATAGTTTTTAGGTCACCTGAGTAAACTCAGGTGACCTATTGCTATCCGTTTTCGTCCGTCGTCGTGCGTCGTCCGTCGTCCGTCGTGCGTCGTGTGTTAACATTTGAACATTTTCAGCTTCTTCTCTGAAACCACTGAACCAATTTTAACCATATTTGGCACAAAGCATGTATGGGTGATGGGGAACAAAAATTGTGAATTTTATGATCCCTGCCCCCCTGGGGCCTGAGGGGTGGGGCCAAAACCACTAAAATTAATGCAATCTTTAAAAATCTTCTTCTTTACTCCTGGACATCAAGCAGTCAAACTGTTTGCATGATTGTAATCAGCAATGAGTCCTCTACCAAAATTGTGAAATTCATGGCCCTGGGGTCAGGGGTTCTAGTGCTAGGGCGGGGCTAAATAAGTAGGTAGTGAAAATGCATTATTTCTTTGAAAATCTTCTTCTCTGCTCCTGGGTATTAAATAAACCAACTAAGTACATAGTTATGATGAGCAAGAGTGCCTCTACCAAAATTGTGAATTTTATGGCCCCGGGGTCAGGGGTTCTGGTGCTAGGGCGGGGCTCTATTGATTATATAGTGAAAATACATTATTTCTTTGAAAATCTTCTTCTCTGCTCCTGGGTATTAAATAAACTAACTAAGTACATAGTTATGATGAGCAAGAGTGCCTCTACCAAAATTGTGAATTTTATGGCCCCAGGGTCAAGGGTTCTTGTTTTAGGGTTGGGCTCTAATGATTATATAGTGAAATGCATGAATTCATTGAACATCTTATCCTTTGCTCCTGGTTAATATGCTAATGATCTAATTACATATTTAAGGCCAGGATTTATTTTATTTTCAGTTTTATAAACCCTCTGCTCAAGGTTTAGAATTTTCAGAAAAAAATAAAACAATTTTTTCTTTCCGATGTCAAATTTGAGTCGGGATCGAGATTTCAAATTTACAAAGTCGCACTTCCGGTTTTAAGATGAAACGGCGGGTAAATAATGCTAGATCTATCTGAGAAGATAGCTTGGTTTAGTGTAAAATTCATCGATTCGAGTGCCATTCAAAACGTTTCACCCGTTCAAAGGACAAATAAAATGCTGACGACTTTGTTGCACAATGACATGCTGGTGAGATAATTATGTATTAGTTTCAAAAGTATCTGTCTGTAAATTATTTTCCTCCCCCAGGTTTTAAACTGCCAGTGGTAGCTATTGCATATTGTCAGCGACATTGTTTAGATCTCTGTTATAGCTTACAGTCTAAGCATCATTCTTCAGAAAAGGGTTGCTTATGCATCAGATGTAATGAATAAAACTATGGGAGAAGTTTAGTCCATTTGAGGAAGAAATAAACAATAACCTGAAGAAATAAAGAAAAAATTCAACTATTAAAAGGCAAAAATATACAAATATATACAGGCAAGAAGTATCATTTGTATCAGCCAGAAAAATTATTTTACACTTAATTGAAAAAATGTTCACCCTACTCCCTAATACTCCCTGTCTGTTTTATGATAGGAATTATATAATTTTAGGCATCAAGTAAATTTTAGAACAATGCCTACACATTCACCTAACACATATTAAAAAAATGAAGATATATTGAAAGACATTTAAAGAATTGATTTTTTTAAATACATTTTGACCAACATCACAAAATTTATATAACTGGCCCAAACTGGCAGATGATGAAATAAGCAATGTTTTACTTTCGTATTTGTAAGCATTATGTGTCCAGTGGTAAGGAGCCTATTAGAATGGCATAAAAAAAGAATGTACAAATGTTAATAATTGATTTATCAAAAAAAAAAAATTATTTTCTTCTCATTCGGGACATTTTTATTCTCATGTTCATAACTAAACCTAAACATAAAAAAAATGCTGGCCTTGTAATGAAGAAAGGGGCCTCTTTCAAAATAGATAATTTCAGGGCCGCTGGGTCAGGGGTACCAGGGGGGTACTTTGACTAAAAATAAATTAATGCTTTGAAATCTGCCCTTTGATAAGCAATGGTGCCTCTTTCAAAATTTGTAAATTTCATGGCTTTTGGATTAAAACACGAACCAAATACAATCGCTGGAAAGTTGTTGCATGATACTCAGGTGACCTATAAGGCCCGTGGGCCTCTTGTTTTCCACTTAGAAAGTATGCCAAATTTTATAGAATTTACTACACGCAATGTAATGCAACCTAAACTATTTCAACTGGTCTCGCTATTTTTTTCCTCAATCATGTCGCCGTATACCAATGTACTTCTTGTACCGACATACCGTTGATATAAAAAAATACTTCCCCTTGAAAATCCTAGTTAAAATAATGTCCACTCGATACAGTTTTCTCATTTTAGAGGATTAAATCTATTCGTATGAACAACTGATAAGCATATTTACCTTATCATTTCCCCCTTCTGCTGATTAGGTAAAACAACAAAAATTCAAAGTGAGGAAAATGTAGAGGATATTTAATAATGACATATGTAATTCTTAAAATCAATTTATGTTTATAAAAAAGGAACTTTTATCACAGAAAATATAATAACAGAACTTCAAAGCAGTCAACATTTATTCCTCCGTCGGACTCTCTTCACCACTGTCCGATTCATCAACAACACGTGCAGCGTCTTCAAGGTGATCCGCCCAGTTTCGAACGCCTTTCAAAGGTTTAGACTGGTGACGCGCAAAGGAAAGATACCAAAGCACGCTGGTAATGTGTACACAACACCCTACAACACGGGACCCAGCCTTACATTTACAGTACCACGATACAATGACTCCTTCACTGTGGCGATCCAACAAAGGTATTTTTTGGCCGACACCTGACGACTTTGTATTTTTGCCCCAATGATGTTTGGTTTATCTTCTGCAATAAGAATATTATACGCACCGTCTTCTTGGAAATGTTCATGTTTGTATGCTCTGGCCATCTTGACCTGATAGGTTCCTAATGTGATATTTCGAATCTCATCTTCCGACAGAATAGGGAAATCTAAGGCAACACTAACTGCCTCAAGGGTTTTCCACTGGGAAGGCCTCCTGTCCCAACCCTCGCTTTCCACGAGCTATCGGAGCTCATTTCCCTTCTGTGACAAATGACGCATTTTCAATGCGATTGCTTGATCGTCGTCGGTTACAGTACTCAATGGAGGACAATATCTGTTAGAAATTGCAGCTACTATACGCACATAATCTGCTATGAATAGAATCTGATTATTGGATACTGTGCGGTCAAGGTATTTCCAACGCTTTATTCGTCCGTTGGCGGACTCCACAACCCAACGCACCTTAAAAGATATGAACAATTTTTCTGCAAAAAGAATACCACTTCAGAAATAAAACTAAGATTGACTATCACATAAAAAATTCTAAACGTATGATCAAATCAAAAAGATACCTTCGTAATCAATCTGGAACTGTTATACTCCTCAGTGGAGTGTTGCTTTGCTCCTTTCAGAAAACTTGGCATCTCCATTCTAATCCCGATGTCCGCCAGAAAGTCCGCGCAGTCTCTGAAGCCACGGTCGACTATAAATGTGTCTCCGTCCTGTAACCAATTTCTCATCTCTTCAGCATTTCTTTCTATCATGTGGGTTAGAATACCTTCGTCATTGTTTTTGGAATCCGCCAGATATGGTCCTAGGACTGACACAATGTATCCGGATGTCGTAACAACCATCATGGGCTTTACAAGAGGGCGATGTTTATGTAGACTAAAGGAACGTCTGGAAAAGGTGAAATTGTTAGACTTCTGGTTGTATATGTAGGTTCCGTCCAACACTAGCAAGGCTGGGGTTTCTGTCATACCAGGGGAAAACAATTCCTGTGCAAGAGATCTCGTATGCTTTTGTATGACGTCGTCTCGAGAAATATGGCCAAATCCCAGGTTATGTGGTACAAAGTCCTTCATGAGGGGGCGTCTCGCATAGGAAACGGCTCTGCGTACCTTAAAAAAATAGAAAGATTTATTCACGGAACTTGTTTTTAATTAAACTTTAAAATGTTTAAAAAATTATCTTCTTACAAGAACAATTAAACACCAGTGATCAGTGTTTAAGCGTCATCTAGCGTACCTGCCACTTTTTCATATTGAAAAGGGTAGCCAGCATTTTGTTGTCTAGAGCACATCGCAGTTTCATCAGCAAAATAGCAACACAGGTGTGGATGCTTCTGGATTTCGATGTCTTAATATCCTCCACATTTAGCATTAGATCATCGAACTGCGTCCGTGTGAGGTTGTGATAATCCTCGTCAGAAAGAGAGGTCTCGCTATCGAAATCCAGACGAGTGGGTGCATTTTTCTTCGCATAGTTTCTTAAACCGTCAAGAAGATTCCTTAAATTATCATTACTAAGAGAGGTACATTTTCTAACTCTCTCGGAAACTCCGTAGCTCAACGCCTCTGATGTCAAGTGTCCGCCATAAACATGAGAAGAACAACATCTGGAACCCTCTTTTAAGAACACACCAAGTTGTACAAAAATATCAAGCCGGGCCTGTTATGGAATGACAACAAGTTTACGTGGTTTCTTTTCACATATTCCACAAGCGTCATGTCGATATCCCGTGGACAGAATGGGTAGTGTTACAGGATCAGGTGGAGCAGCATTTTCCTTGTCTTCAATATTATGGACTTCTGGTATTTTGGAGCCTTGTTTGAGGGAGAAGTAGTAGAGTTGCCTGCATTTGTTACACACTACGTCATTTTCGCTCAAGTCTTTCACAAATCTCTTTGACAAAAATTTTCGAAGAGCCTGATTTCCATAAAGCGGTCTTCGTTCACTGGTCTTGATACGCTTACAGCAGGCTATACACGAATATGGCTTATACTTGGATGTGGATGACATTTTACAGAACCTAGAAAAATAATTTTCAAAGGTTTTATTATTCTGTACGTTTGCTTGTTAGTTTTCCTCAATATATAACGTAATAATCAATCAAGTCTTCTAATTGTTAAAGCAAGTAGAATTAATAAGTTAAGCTGCATAGTGTTTAATTTTCCACTCCGCGATTTAAAAATATCTCATAAAGATTAAGGCAAAAGCAGGAAATGCCTGATATATTTTATATTAATTTACCTATCTTAAAGTAAAAGAATTTCAAAAGTATACATCGAACAGTTCCGTATTTTTTTACATTCCCGTATAATAAACATGCGTATAAATGGATATTTTCTATCAAGACATGCATAGTTTCTCATAGATGTCGTTATGATTTGGGCATTGTTTAAATATTTAACTTGATGTACTGGGAATTTATAAGTGAAATGTAATTGCGTTATTTGATCTTTGGAACGTATTTTCAATTTCTCAAACTTGACATCTCTCTCCTTCTCTCTCCATCCCACGGTATCAATGCTATAAGCTCATAATTGTTATCAGGTTTTGGTCAGATCTTAGATTGGTGATTCTTTGAATTTGTTTCGCTTACTGAAATTGTTACCTGTGTTATTAATTAATTTCATTGAGCTTTACCCAATTTTACTACAGACTTGAAGCTTTTTTCATTGGTTCATTTATGACATGTGGTGGGATTTGTCAAAGATGAGACGTGCGTAAGTTTTTCTGTAATTCACTCTCACTTTTGGAAATGTATTTTTTAAAATTTAATTGTACTTTTTGACTTGAAGAAATTCTAAACCTTAACCAGGAATTATTTCAACAACGTGATTATCATTTCAGAACAATATCATTATTACACGTAACCCCCCACCCCCACCTTCGCTGGATGCAAATCGCCGTTGCATTTCATTTCCGGAAAAATGCATAGCATTTCCGACATTTTTTGTTTTCGTTTCCGACATAATTCTGTTTTCATTTCCGGAATTTTCCTGTGCGGCAATTCAATGTTTCTAAGTAAGTGAAAAGGGAATTTTAAAAGGATTTATTACAAAAGATCTACACATATATGCATACATGTAACACTAAGTCTAGGTAAATGAGTTCAATGAGCATAAACTTTTTCACTATATTTAAAGTGCACTAAATTAAATGTCAGTGACAACACCACACTTATATCCAAGTGATTGACAGATTAAAAAAAAACTCAGATAATTGATTTCAAAGATTTATTTATGACTCTTTTTCTTTGAAATTATCATAAGTAAAGTATTCAGATCTGTTAATAAACGTACTGAATGTATTTATAAAATGTCGGAAATGAAAACAGCGGTTTAGAATCCACAGGTAAAAGTCGGGTCGCCCAGGTTGTAAACAAAAACGCGAGTTATATCCCCGAAAACTGGCATTCTTTTCTCAATAATATAGTATAGATTATATTTTTTAAGTATTGAATACATAAATGTATATATAAATGTGTTTGTTAATTAAGGCTGACTATTTTGGTTTATTTATAAGTTAAAAAATCTACTTTGGATATCATGCATTTTGTTTCCACTAAAAGTTTGAATCGGGTCATGGCAGTGACAATCATTTAGCACGTATCGATAATTCTAGATATGAAAAAAAATATTCGACCCTTAAATTTCTGATAAAAAATGTAATGTCTTGAATATTACATCAGAAAATTCGTTTTTAAAAAAGACAAATTTTCACGAATAATATTTTATTTAACATCTCTACCACAGGGGCTAGCTATATATACATGCATGTGACTCGCCTTACAGGCAGCTTTGTAATTATTGATAGCCCCTGTAGATTTTGTAAAAACGGATATTAGATATTAAAAGCGTTATAAGTTTGCAGAGATCACAGGGACATGCTTCCGTCGTATAATAATTATTTATCTTTTAAAAATCATAGATCTATATGTTGTGTTATTATTACCGTATATGATTTATATAGTATATTTTTCAATAGAAAAGACATAGGTTACATCCGGCCCATTGAACTAGTCACTCTCATATATTTTATTTTATTTTTAATGAAACAAACATAAAAATGCACCAGGTCATCAAAAAAGACTGTCATTGAATAAAAAAAATCGTTACGTTGATACCCCCAAACCTTTTCGTCTCTCTCACTAAGCTTTCTCCACTATTTTTAACTTCAATGTATGGAACATGCAGTGTAAAGATGTCCGATGATTTTTTTATTACTTTAATTTGGAAGTGATTTAAACTACAGAATGACAAACTGATATTCTAACTGGTGGAATATGTTTGACCTTTCCAATTAATTTAAAATCGAGATCACTATTTGATATATAGTATCCATATGACAGTGCATATGCTTTTAAATAATTTTTGTAGATAAAAGAGTGATACCTGATTACAAGACAACATCATTGTTTTGTGATAATCATTTTCATTTACATATGTGTAATATTGTATCAATTTCATGCATTGTACATGTAACTCAGGCAGTCATGGTATTATATTTTATACTACCATGTACATGCCGTCATTTTATGTACTTTTAGTTATTTGTATTTTTTTCTGCTTTTGGATACAAGAAAAAGGAATAAATTATATTCGAAAGAAATGTATTACATGTATATCATTTTCGACATATTCGATTGGTAAAATGAACAAAATAATGCATGGAGTAATGGATATCGCAAGTACAAGGCGCACTTGGACCTGCAGTGCAATTTCTACCACGGTAATGGTTCATTTTCTATTTTCAAATAATTTCTTAACGTACTTTAAAAATTCAAACAAATAAAATATACCACAAATATCATCTTGATTCTTACCTTTTTCTGCAGATTTGGATTTCACCCTTTATTTACAATTTACAAATGTTCTCTGCCTTTACACCAACATGCAGTTCTTCAACTCTGGTCTCCAACGTAAATATTGTGTAAAAGCATGTACTCTTATGTTGCATATATATTTCCGGACTAATTGTTTTTAAAAAATTCATACTGTTCCCACGCATTAACCGAAACGAATTTGATAATGATAAGAGGTTTTGAACTTATCATTATAAATACAAAATATAAAAGTGGTTAATGCTTGGGAAGATATTTAATTTAATTAAAATTTCTTGAATTTACATTAAAAACTAACGGATTTCGTCAAGCGGCTGGTGTTTGGCGTGGTTTTGTATCGTCATAATTAAGTATTACGTCATTTTCATTCTATTTATATAAGCTTCGTTCCTAATGTAAATAAAACATAATAGATGAATACAAAATATCGCAATTGAAAAATCGTTAAATTTCTAGGTGAAATGTGGTCAAAAACGTACTTTGTTCTTTGATTAAATACGAATTGGTTCCCGTGGAATGCAAGATATTTTGCTAAACAAATACAGGATCAGAAAGCTTTAATAAAATTATCACAAATAGCATCAAACATAACTATAAAACAAATCGGTAATTATTAGGAATATGAACATTTAAAAATCGTGTAATTTTTCATCACGACAAAGTACTCATTATATGAATTTCTAATTCAATAATTAGTAAACGACACAATTAAAAAAAAATGTCGTAACACAGCATTAAACGGCTGATTTATATCATCTTGTTTTATCAACACAATATACGGCAATTTTTAACCACCCACTGATATATTTCATTGGTAAAAAATGTCATTGTATAATCATGACAGAGTAGTCCCAAGGGGGGGGGGCGGGGGGGGGGGGGGGTCAAGGGGGCATGCGCAACTCTGCTGTGTTTTGTAATTTTTCTTCAGATAAAAAGCGTTCTTTACCAGCACGAATTGCAAGAAAGTTAACACAATGCACCCGGATTTCAATGGCCTATACTGAAGTTAAGAATTCAATGCTTTGGGAAACAGACTTTGCAAGGTTTGTTGACTAGTGAATATAAAACTTCCAAATCATGCAGTTACGGTAAAGTGAGCTGTGTTCCGTTTATCATTAAAATGCACACATACAGAACTAAATTCATATTCTTTTAATTATTGTGATTAGCTTTAATTATAATGATTAGCTTAAATTACATCATTTTTAATGTAAAAAAAAAACAAATTAAACGTCACAATCAATTTAGGAAATTTCGCAGCAATTTCTTTGTATATATGCTAAGTCATCAAAATCAAGTCAAAATTTGAACGATTCTTTACGTGACAGAATAGTGTTTATAATTCAGTAAATACAAGTTTTAAACAGTATTGCGTTTACAAGGACGAGTCATTGCTCGAAAAGTTATTATACACATTAAAAATGTGAATCTATTAAAATATCTATGTTATCAAATTTATAGCAGTTGTAATTTATAAATATAAAATGTTGGAAGACTGATATTAACATAAAAATTCACTAACCTATGAACTATACCCTGGTTAGAACATCGCAAAATAAGAAATAATGCATTTTCACTACCTACTTATTTAGCCCCACCCTAGCACTAGAACCCCTGACCCTGGGGCCATGAATTTCACAATTTTGGTAGAGGACTCAATGCTGATTACAATCATGCAAACAGTTTGACTGCTTGTTGTCCAGGAGTAAAGAAGACGAACACGGGCCCTGTGCAACTGAAAAATAAGTTTTAAAACTTTAGCTCGTCTGTAATTTCTGGCCACAACGCCTTTTTATTACGTGGGCGATAAAAGCATTTCTTTCCCTTCCTTGTAACCTGTAACCTGTACTTATGTACACAGTTTGTTTATATGCAAAAGTGCAATTGGGAACTGCCGAAAATGGTAATTAAACATGCTTTTACCTACAAAATTCTCACTCAAATGTACAGAGGGATATGACTACTCTCTTCAATCAAATGTTCAGAGGAATATAACTCCGCTTGTTTTTATTGGTCAATACCAAAAGTAAGTGAGCGTAAGTAATCCTCTGACAGAATTGGAAATTCTGTAAATGCATTCCAATGTGTATTTCATGTATGGCCATGGTGTGAGTATCCTCCTAAGCCGATTGCTTCAGCAGGCCTCTCTTTACCATTTGTCTCTTTAACAGACAGTAGCTCTGCGGGTGGAAATTCTGCTTCTCTCTGGTGGGTCATGTATCATTGGACCAAGAGCAGATTCATCTCAGTTGATCGTACCTATCACATACCTGTAGGACATTCAGTTTATGCGTTTTTCCATATGGAAACAATCCCCCCACACACACACACACATTCAACATTCATACACTTCACGTATAGAAAGCCACCAAAGCCTTTCCTCAAATCTCCAACAACTTTTAGATTGTTAGTGGCACAAACTCAAGTTTACAGTATTGTCAACTCTTCAGACTTGCTAAAGAACCCAAATTTCAACAATCCTTCGGCCTTCCCTCCAACACCCTCTTTCTGCGTATTTAAATAGTTTTACCTTTTTTAAAAAGGGGGCAATTTGGGTCTTCACAGGTATTGTATACGCACGTATGACCGGATTCGTAATTATGATCTAGTAACACAGAAGGAATCTCTATCGAAGTTTTAGAAATCTGTTTCCTAACATATCGGTATAGATGTTCATTTACATCTAATGTCCATCCACGTGTATATTATCTCAATCACATTCCCCTTTTAGTTCTCTCTGTGGCACATTTCACTTAAAAACTCGGAGTCAACTGAGATATGGATATCTGTATTTTCAAATTACTTTGAACTTGATCATATTAAAGATAAAAATATCTTTACTGTCCATGTCAAGGTTAATGATTGAATAATTAATGGGGGATGTTTCACATTATATCAACACATGTAAATTTGCTGCCCTTTGAAGAACATCTCAAGAAACTGTTGGTTTGCTTTTAATAAGAATGTAGCTTATAATGTCAATTCTCTTTACGTCTGGCAATGCATCTTCCACCAATTCATACAGTATGCTGAGAATACTTTCTTCCTGTAGTAAGAAAGTAATTTCATCTCCATCTAAGCACCCAGATATTGCTAGATATATCATACCCACGCAGGGCAATTTGTCTTTTACAACGAAACATTGCATGTATTACATATTCTGTATAGATGCATTGTAGTGTAGATGCAGTTATAGATGCAGTGTAAAGACTGAATGTAAACTAATAGTTATTTTACTTTTTGCAGTGCTGCTGAGAAACACTTCATTCTGAATATGATGTCTAGATACGTTTCTTCTGCTGTTTTAACTTCTCTTGCAATTTCTTAATGTGATGATCTAGTGAATTACACACAGTGTTTAAATGCTGGTATTTATCAAACTCATAGCTCATGAGTCGCATGCGTAAAGGCTGAACTCTCGGTGGTAGATCAAAAATAGCTTTGGATCAAAGTAGTGCTCTGAGAAGCTTGAGATATGTATTAAGCTGACTTTCTTACCAATCAATGTCATTGCCAATGCTTCTTTTTTCATTTGTAAGGCTCATTATAACTACCTCACCGAAGTTTTCGTATCTCCCTTAAGGAATTGCGTCTGACACTGTTTTTTGCAAATCTCGTAAACAAGGTATCTATTTTAAGTTCTTTTTACTTACATTTATTCCGTGCTCATCAGCAAGCTTTTGTAACGCAATTACTTTTAACTTGTTCAAACCCCTCCCGCGCTTTGACTACAGGCCTCTATATTGCTTTAAAAAATATAGGTCTCTTGAAACTACTTTGACCCTCAAGCTTTTGGTGTAGAGTGTTTGGCCTTCTTGCTCCATTGAACTTTGTAAAGATACAGCACTTGTCTAGAACATACAATGGTTTACCATTATTTTAGATTTTATGACCATTTATCCAACTTTCATCACCCTGATAATCCAACTATAGGAGAATAGTGAAAAAGCAACAATTGTATTCCTAACATTTCAAGATAAATACCCAAAAAAGCTAAACCTGTAAATAATATCCGTGTATTTACATAAGGCAGTGATAAAACATACATTTATATTCATATTTAAATAAATGACACTATTATATACGTTGTTTTTGACCTGGCGCTTTTTCATAAGATGGTATATAAATATACAAGTATAAATTGATATCAGGAAGGATTATAGTCTAGTCACCGGGTCCGTACACATTGGCACAACGCCACAAGAGCTGACTGGTAATCATTTCTTCCTCCAAATACTGGCTCCATGTAGCAAACAGCTTTCCATTTATATGTATGGTCCTTTTCTTATGGATACGCACCATCTTCCCTATCGATCTCAAATTTGCTTGAACGGGGATCTGCCTTTGTCTTTATCTGCAAATCCACCAACAAGTAGAAGGGAAGAAGACCTTTTTCCGTATCTTTGCTTTTGAGTCTGTTGTGCCATCCCTCTATATCATGAACATACTCCAGTTTCAAAGATGTTTACGACCAGAAACAAAAACATCAACAGTCCGGCATCTGCTGCTCCATGATCTCCATGTCGAGCTAGAACATTTTCTAAACAAGTCAGTTTCTATAGAATACAGAATACAGGAGTGTATAATTTATTCTTAATTTATATTTCTTATATTGATACATTGATCTCAACTTCTTTAAATACAGAATTTCTGGATAGGTTTAACGTCAGACTGTGCATGTTAAAAGATAATTCTTTGCTAGGTATGATATTGTAATATTGAAAATCACCGCAAAATCTCAATCCTGTCGATTTTGTGGCCGCAGCTATTGCTTAACCCTTTCGACAATCCTTGTCATGTTGGCAGGCTTTGGACGACTGGCAAGGGGAGCATCAGCATCTGAAACTACATTCATTTCACTTTCACAACGCGGGGTGCAGACTCTGGAAATATTTCATCTAACGCCTTTTCTTCACTGATAGTATAAAACGTTACACATAATAAGAAAAAATATAACGGAATTGAAATGCTACTATTAAACAAAATTTATTCCATGGTGTTTAGAAAAAGTATTGACTCGTATTTTTATAAGCTTAATTTTATTTTACCATACATATGTATTGTTGACCATCATAATAAGAAGAGGGAAAGTTACCTCAGCTTTCATTTTGATGGGTAAATGGACTCCTTGCTCTGCAGGGTGAACATGATTTAAGGCCTTCTTGTAAGGTGTCGCCTTTTTGAATCACTGTGGCTGGACAGTGCTGCTCCTTCCCATGTCTGCTGCATCTCAAGTAAATAGAGCCATCTCCTCTCTGATTCTGATAAAAGTTTAAAGTTAGGATTTTTAGAATGTGTAAAAACAATGTCTTCATTATTTTTGAATTAATTATAATTTTTGTCATTGTTTATTGCATAAATTTTTATTTTACAAAAATGTTTCCTTTTTGTTTAATATTTCTTTTTACCGTAATAGTATACTGGAAAACATGATGATCTACCAGTTTCTTTTTGCCCCGTTAGGTTCCTGTGTCAACCACTTCATACTCGGAAACCGCTGCCTCTTCCCCGTCTGAAATGAATTCTTCTCTGATGGAATCCTCGTAAACAGGAGCAGGTGTCCGCTACAAAGGACTGGTCCTCTTGCTGATTCTGAATAATAGTTTAAAAAAATGAATATTTATACAAGTGTAAAACTATTTCAATGTAATTCTTAAATTCTTACAAAACAGACAGAAAGCAATAGTGGCGAATATTTACTATCTGGGAAAAATGCATGAAAAAAATGAACTTACATGATTGATTTAAGCTTGAACACCCCAAACTCTCCAAAAATCAAAGCTTACAATTCTTATTAACCCTATAGATGGAATAAAATATTTGGTTTGAAATTATAGTTTTATCATCAGTATATAAAAGCACATACATATTTGATTTCACTATTTACTTTTACTATTAATACTTATTGATTGCTTTTTCATTTTAGGATAGTTAGTTGTAGTAAAATCTGATAATCTCTTTTGATACATATGAACAAATGATACCTTTATAAAAATTTTTGCTCTCTCCTCAATTCCCTTCTCCGAATTTCTGAGTTCCAAGGCTTCATTGAGGGGCTCTCTTTGAACCCATCTGATATTCATTCCTCCAATGTGGTTCATAGCAGCATTAATTAATTTTATAGAATGTCAAATAATAAAAATCATCAAATGGGCAACTTTAATTAGAGATATTGTTGGAGCAATGATGGAATCATTTCTTTGCATTTCTTTTATTTCATTGTCTTAAAAAAATCTCTACCCAATTAGATTTTTCCTCATGATCATGAAGATTTTCATTGAAAGTCATTGGGAAAATGCCAAAAGGGCTACTAGATTGCTCACAGTTCAAATTTTTAGCATTGGCTAACTGATCTACTGATAATTGAATATTACAAAACCTAAATCAATTGCATTATTTCAAGATTCAAGATATCACAATTTAATTTGGATTCTCGAATTTTATTTGACTCGGAAGAAAATATAAAAGATTTAAATAACACATTACAGAGAAGATAAAATTGTATTATTAGATGGCACGAGGTGTTCTCCGTGTTAAGAATTGTACGAAAAGCTTTTATTTAAATGTATTAATTGTATTTCTTTACTTAACTTTGTATTTTTCAAAAAAATATTTTTTGGATCAGTTACGCCATATATGGTTTAAAAAAGGAATTAAGTATGCTATTGAAAAACACGAGGATAAAAGTAAAATCGTAGAGCATAAGTTACTACAATGTCTGTATTAGATCTTTAATATAAAAAAAGAGTGATTTGATGTTTAAATCAGAATGTATAATTGATCAAGATATTGTACGTGTAAAAATACAATAACTGAGCTACGCCTCTACACATGAACTGCATTCAGAATAAAAAAAATATCACAAGCATCTTGTATACAAACTTTTTCCGGGCTATGCTGTTTGAATTTCTGGTACCTTAGGTACCAGATGAAGCTTGCAATGTGTGCACAGCAACCTACTACCTTGGCACCTACTTTACAGGTACAATACTATCCACTTATCTGCCCATCTGTAGTGTATTGTATAAAAGAAGTGTGTGAAATATTGTTACAGTGGCGATATTGAATTCGTACTTTCAGAAGGTTTTTTGTATAAATATTTCTATTTCTTAAGCCCCCTCATTTTCAGTTTTTGTACGAGCTCTGTAATCTTTTATGTTTGCGATTCACCGCATGCGTTCAATCGTCAAAGTCTACTCACCACAACTACACGGACTGAGAATATATTGTGTGCTTTGATTTGCTTTCGAACATGTCCACTCAGAATTTTCTGGATTATAGTATTATT
Source organism: Saccostrea glomerata (assembly GCA_003671525.1). Classification (NCBI taxonomy): domain Eukaryota; kingdom Metazoa; phylum Mollusca; class Bivalvia; order Ostreida; family Ostreidae; genus Saccostrea; species Saccostrea glomerata. The sequence continues at coordinate 415,064 of PRKT01000409.1, forward strand.
ATTTTGCATTTATACACAACAACATTTGAACTTTTCCTAAGTATTAAGAATTAAATTTAAATTGCGAAAATGCAAGGATGTGTTTATTAAACCCGCCAAAGAATTTGAAGTTTTAAACACTTTGAATTGAAATAAGTTTTTTTAAAATTAATTTTTGTGTGAAATGCTATTCAAATACATGTATATCAGTTGTAATATTACAGAGAAAAAAAATCATATTTCAAATCTATGTCCAAGTGCCTTTAAACGGACCTTTTTATCAATTCTGTGGTATTTTAATATCTCTTTTATACAAGAGGACTTTCTCAGAGCAAAACCAAAAAGTATTTTTACTTCATGATTAGGTGGCGGAAGGGATTTGCTGTTCATGCATCCTCTTCTCCAGCAGGGACAACTTTAACAATTAAGTGTTGTCATAGACAGTAAAAACATCACTGAAAAGAAATGGCCAGATACATACTACCAAAGCATAAAAAGTAAACAAAACCTTGTATACCAATACAATGATTTTAATGACTCTATAAAACAGCTAAATCTGCTCTTTGTTATTCAAATAAAAACAGTAAGAGTTTTATCCAGAAATTTTTTCACAACAAATAGGAATATCAACGGTGCAACAATGAATGCAATCAGAGGCAATTACAGTTTTTACTAGCACAAGAGTGCATATAGAAATCTCAAATATACCATTAAACATATGGAAAATGAATGTGCTTCTTTTGTAAAAAGAATCAGAATTGCCGAACAACAAAACAACACAATGAAAGAAAAGCAACAACCCAGTCATAAGGAACACAACTTTGCCAAGGTTAAGCTACCCAATGGTGTGCAACACAACCTATTCAAAGGACCTAATTTCGTTCCTTGTACCCTCAAACCAAACAACTACTCAGCAATTCAACAAGAGGCCCAAGGGCCTTGAATCGCTCTTCTGATTAATTGTACAACCTATCACTTGTATTTGAAGCCTCTAACCCTAAGTATCCTACGACCAAAAGTGCACCACCTGACAAAGTTTGATGATTCTTAGCCAATAAGGACTACTTCTTGGTCTACATTCTTGGAAAACCCCAAATGCGTCAACTTACACAGTTTGATTATTCTAAGCCATTAATACCTAAGATACTTAAATATAGCCATAAAAAGTTGAAAGTAGGTCACTGTAACCTACTTTTTGGTCGACATTCTCCGAAAACCCAAGATGCATCAAATGACAAAGTTTGATGATTCTAAGCCAACAAGTACCAGAGATACTTAAATATAGCCATAAAATGTTGAAAGTAGGTCACCATGACCTACATTTTAGTCTACATATTTCAGAACCCAAAGATGCATCTGCTGACTAAGTTTGATGATTCTAAGCCGATAGATACCTAAGATACTTAAATATAGACATAAAATGTCGAAAGTAAGTCACTGTGACCTAATTTTTGGTTGTCACTCTCCGAAAACCAAAGATGCATCAACTGACAAAGTTTGATGATTCTAAGCCAATTTGTAAAGGAAATACTTAAATATAGCCATAAATGTCAAAATTAGGTCACCATGACCTAATTTTTGGTCGTCACTCTCCGAAAACCCAAGATGCATCAACTCACAAAATTTGATGATTCTAAGCCAATAAATACCCAAGATACTTAAATATAGCCATAAAATGTCGAAATTAGGTCACCGTGACCTTATTTTTTGTCGTCACTCTCCAAAAACCCAAGATGCATCAACTGACAAATTTTGATGATTTTAAGCCAATCAGTACTGGAGATACTTTAATATAGCCATAAAATGGCAAAAGTAGGTCACCGTGACCTAATTTTTGGTCGTCACACTCCGAAAACCTAAGATGCACCAACTGACAAAGTTTGATGATTCTAAGCCAATAAATACCTAAGATACTTAAATATAGCCATAAAATGTCGAAAAGTAGGTCACCGTGACCTACATTTTGGTCGACATTTTTCAGAGTCCCAAGATGCATCTCCTGACCAAGTTTGATGATTGTAGGTCTGAAGGTAATCAAAAAATGCCTTTTAAACAATTTGAAAACATATGCCTGCAAAATTCTAAAAGTAGGTCACAGTGACCTACTTTTTTTAAAATATGTTTTAAGGTCCCAAGATGCAGCAACTTACAAGATTTGATGATTCTAACCCTTTCAGTGCCTGAAATAATGGGATTTAATGTTTTAAAAAGGTTAAGTCATAAAGTTCAAAAAGTAGGTCACGGTGACCTACTTTTAGGTTGACGTTGTTCAAGGACCCAAGATGCATCAACTGACTAAGTTTCATGATCATAGGTCTTAAAGTGTCCAAAATATGCCTTCAAATCAATTTGAAAACAAATGCCCGCAAAATTAAAAAAGTAGGTCACCGTGACCTACTTTTGAGTTAACATGATGTGAAGTCCTAAGATGCATCAACTTACAAGATTTGATGATCCTAGCCCTTATAGTAAGCAAAATATAAACATTTTTATTAATTGTAAATTTAGGTCAACTTTAAAGTGACCTTGAGGCCACGCCCTTTGCCCCAGGGTCATGCCTTGAACAATTTTTAATCTTCAACATATCCTGATCCTTGTATGTAAGTTTGGTGAAAATCTGCCTGGCGGTTCTGGAGAAGAAGATTTTTTAGCAACTAGTACTTTTGGTTTTGTTTACCTGATTATCTCCCCTTTTTTTAGGGTCCCAACCCTTATTTTAGTATAAATGGTAGCCCTTGGGCCAAGGATACCCTGTGGCAAATTTGGTACTGATTGGCCAAGGGGTTCTTGAGTTATGGCCCATATTCTAAAACGTTAACGCACACCGCACGACACACAAATGGCCATAGCATTAGCTCTTTGAGCCTTTGGCTCAGAAGAGCTAAAAATCCGTATACAATGCTTTGAAAAATATTCTAAGTAAAGACATAAGATCCAAGGGTACAAATCTAGATATTGACAATTATACTGTCACTGAATAAGTCAACCACCCTGATGTCAGTAACCAAAGTATAGAATTTGTCACATCTACCCTCAACCATATGAACGATGTGCTACATGTCCAAGGTATTAGGTACATACATAGAAAACCTTACATTTCCAACAGTAACCTGAAAGCAATAGATAAGATAGCAAAAGCTAAGAACATCATTATAAATATTGCTGATAAAAACTTAGGGCTGTGTGTCAATGACACTGATTGGTATATCAAAGAATATATCAGACATTTAAGTGATTCCAGAATTTATAAAGAATTGGAATATGAAAAACTGCGAGTCATTGTTAATAATGCTCTAATCGAACTTAGACACAGTTTCAGCAAATAATACTAATACCCCTCCATATGTCAGTATAAATGATATACAATTACTTATAAAAACTAAAGTAGTTGCAGATATCACAGTCCCTTCACTGAGTATAGTACGTAAACTCCACAAGCTGACAGAAGCCTCTTATCGAAATCAAGATAAGCTCAAATCTAGGCCCATAGTCAATGGTTTTAATACTGTGAATACAGAACCCTCGAAACTCCTTAGCAAAGTAATTAACCAATTCCTCAAACAATTACGAACTGCATATCAATTAAGTGCCACGCCACAGCATGATACGCCCGTCAAAAAATTAAAATTTACTAAATGACTGCCGTCACGAGAAAAGGGCCCTTAAGGTCAAATTTTCACAAATTGACTTTTTGGTAAATTTTGATAGCCGGACTCTTTCTGAATGCATATGTACATAAAATTTGAAAATATCTCACTTTTTCGATATTTTATGAGCATTTTAGTGAGGCGCTTCAAAAATAACTTTGACGTTACTCACTGAAAACGTAATGACGTCGCCTGCGTCTTATTCAATTTTCAAAAAATCTTAAAATCACGTGTTATTTAAATAACTTCAATCGTTTTGAGCATTTAAAATATGAGAAAGTATTTATTTTTTTCCTCCAAGCGACTAGTATTTAACTATTCCTGAGGGATTTCGTATGTTATTACTATTTCCATGCTAATTTTAGAGCAGATCTAGTAATTCGTAAAAGAGAGGGGGGTCAAGACAGAATGTAGGAACGGTTTATATCATTGTCAGAAGGGAAATAATATTTCTTTAAATCCATAAAAATCATTCTTTTTATATCAAATAATCTAATTCAATTTTTAAAATACATGTATATAAAGAATTTGTAACACTTAAAGATTAAAAGAAATATATACATAGATAGAGAATCCCATTCAGAAGGACACCACGAGCAAATAGGGGCACCCCTCGCAAAAAGAACATCGATCCCGATAGTAAAAAAAAAACTTCTGAGACAGCATTCACTCACAATCACACACACACAAGTAACTTTCTTCTGTTACTATAATAAAAAAAAAACACCATGAATTTTCTGTATCACCAAAAATTCAATTGAGAAATAAAATCAGATACGATAGGATATGTAAACTTGTTTTTAAAAACGTTTATTGCTTAATAAACATTCAAGAAAAAATATAAGTTCCCTTCTTCCATGTATTTTCACTATATAATAAATAGAGCCCCACCCTAACACCAGAACCCCTGACCCTGGGGCCATAAAATTCACAATTTTGGTAGAAGCACTCTTGCTCATCATAACTATGTACTTAGTTAGTTTATTTAATACCCAGGAGCAGAGAAGAAGATTTTCAAAGAATTCATGCATTTTCACTACCTACTTATTTAGCCCCGCCCTAGCACTAGAACCCCTGACCCCAGGGCCATGAATTTCACAATTTTATTAGAGGACTTATTGCTGATTACAATCATGCAACCAGTTTGACTGCTTGATGCCCAGGAGTAAAGAAGAAGATTTTTAAAGATTGCACTTATTTTAGTGGTTTTGGCCCCACCCCTCAGGCCCCTGTGGGGCAGGGATCATGAAATTCACAATTTTTGTTCCCCTTCACCCATAGATGCTTTGTGGCAAATTTGGTTGAAATTGGTTCAGTGGTTGCAGAGAAGAAGCTGAGAATGTTCAAATGTTAACGCACAACGCACGACGACGGACGAAAACGGATAGCAATAGGTCACCTGAGTTTACTCAGGTGACCTAATAAATACATAAATAAATAATGAGAATTATATAAATTTATTCATTTATTTTTTTTTAAAGGTGCTTAGACACAGATTGGGCCAAAAAAATGGGTTTTTAGCATGATTTAATGACTCGAAAGTTTATATCAAATTTAAATAAAAGCAAAAACACCAAAATTGATTTAAAAAAGCAACTTTATATAAATTACAATTAAACTTTTATTTTTCAAAACAAGGCACGAGCCCTGTTTATATTTACACCGGAAGTAGAACTCTTCAGTAAATAAATACTCATGAATAATCGGATTTTCACGTGACCCGACTGTCAGCATGGCTCCGAAACATACACCTTTGGAGAGGAAAAGAAAAAAACAAGAAAGAATGCGAGAATACAGAAGCAAGACAATTAATATCGGGGATGCGATACAACAGTGGACGGAATTAAAGTCAGAACTATGTATGAAGAGCGACAAGACTCTCGCTGAATTCCTTATACAAGCGTAAGTTTTGACTTAACACATTAGGGACCGTCTCATGATGCAATAATGAATACTGTGACAAGACAACTTGTGATCAAAGTTCTTATTATTTAAATTTTTTTTCTATATTAAGATCTATAAAAATACCGTACATGTTATGTATAAAAAAGCCATCAAAAATGATACTACAGGTTTTTAAGTAGAGACTCTAGAAATTGTTTACTGTTTATAAATACACTCAATTTTTAACATTAGCAGCTGATTATAATTAGCACCCTATTTATGGCAAATAACTTGTTTTTGGGTGTTTATTTGTGAAACAATATAAATTTCATTTATAAATATATATATATATATATTTTTTTATAAATTATATACATGTATTGAATGTCATTAGTTCAATGAGCAAGTGTTATCATAACAGTTACAAGAAATCAACAGTGAAAAGTACAGCTCGACCTATGACTTCAACACCCTTAAGGCCCAAGATATTGATGAGCCCACCCAACATCTCTCTCTCTACAATATCAGCAAGTACTGAAACCACTGAGTCTGCCTGTGAAAGCACAGAGTCTGCGTCTGAACGTGAAACAGAGAGGTAAGTTAGGTTTAATGTGTGCATAGGAGGAGTGAATTGAAAAAAAAGAAAAAAACTTTTCTGAATACATGTAGGACCTCCACATTATAATGCATTTCTGTTGAGAGTGGGTTGGGAATGAAGACTCAGCTAACCCTATTATAACTTCTATTATTATCATGAAGACATGATTAAAATACCCTCTATTAATTTGCACAGACATAAAGTCAATCATGCAGATTGTACAAAGTTTCGAGTTGAAGAAGATGGCATTAAAAGTGCAAAGAAAAGGTAAAGTATGGAAAAATTGTTGGATATCACATAATGTTATTATTTTAATTAATAAAAAATAAAAATCTCAAGTATGTTTGCTTGCCCTCTCCCGAGATGGCCGTTGGGTAGATGGGACATTTTTTTTTTCAAGGAAATTTTTTATATTTATAATTATTGATAGGAGGAAAAATTAACTTAAAAATAATCATGGTCTGGAGAGTTACAATATGCTTTGAGTATGGTGAATTTTAGCCAGTCTATTGCAGTCATGAGAGAGCAGACAAAATTTTTTTTAAGACAGCTTTATCTCTATTCTTATTCTTTTTAATGAATATAATTTCTTCTTAAGAAAAATTCAGAAGTAAGACTTGTGTGCAAATACAATACCGGCAATTATTACTGAAACCACTGAGTCTGCCTGTGAAAGCACAGAGTCTGCGTCTGAACGTGAAACAGAGAGGTGAGTTAGGTTTAATGTGTGCATAGGAGGAGTGAATTGAAAAAAAAGTAAAAAACTTTTCTGTAAACATGTAGGACCTCCACATTATAATGCATTTCTATTGAGAGTGGGTTGGGAATGAAGAATCAGCCTACCAAATTACATTTATTGTAATACCTTTTATTTGCACAGACATAAAAAATTCCTTTTCTTCTGTCAGAAAAATTCAGAATGAAGACTTGACATGTATAAAAGAAGATAGAGGAGGAGAAAGACTTCAAAAAAGCCTACCTGTGTATGTAATTTAAAATTCTCACAATATCATTTCATATACTAAATGCTTTAAATTAGGTTTCATAATCCCTCTTTGTATTCAAGTAAAATAAAATGTTTCTTTAATGCTTACAATTTTATGGAAAAAAAACTACTGGTGAGTAAAATTAAACCAATTTTAGCATAGCATGGGAATTCAGAAATCATTATTCATTTGAGAAGCAAAAAGAAAAGAAAAAAAAACTACAGATCTTCATGTTTGCAAACATATTTATTTCATTGCAGTGTCAAAATAACCTTGGATTCATCTTCTGAGAGTTTTTATGATGAGAATGATCCCACCTATGAACCCTCTCACTTTGAGATTTCTTTCATGTAAGCTATTTCTAAGACCATTGTTATTTCTTTAATATTTTTATTATCTGCAATATCTCTTATAATAACCTGAAAATGTATCTATATTTATTCAACTGAGAAATACAGGACAAAGGTAAATGAAAATGTGGTACATTAATTAACTGTAAGAAACTTCATAAAAAATGTGATACCTTTACAAATTTGTTCCAATACAAAGCTATAGGGAAAAAAGTCTAATATTTCTAATGTTTCGTTGAGCAGGAAAAAAAATAGATGTTGGATCACTGAGTGAGATGTTGGACCGGTCGATATGTTGTTCCGTTTACGTCACTGAATGGGCGGAGCTTAATCAAATTTTCATTTGTATGTGTTCAAAAGACTGACTTGAGGTTACACAACCAAAGACAGTACAAAATACATGTCACAAAATTAAAATGAAAGGTATAACAAAACATTTATTGACTATATTCCTAGGCAAAATGCATTTTGTCGACCCTGAGCAAACCAAACTTAGTCAATAAGTGTATAATATTACAACATGATAATGTACTCTGCTCTTGATCGATGCCTTACTGTGATTACTTTTTTGGAAAATGCATAGTAAATATTATACATTTATTGACTGAGTTCGAGGGCAACCTGAGTTCGAGGGTAACATGCGTTTTGTTGGTCCCAAGAACCAAACTGTCTGCCTGAGGCTGTTACAGGCTAAATGCAGACAGTTTGGTTTGAGGGTCCAACAAAACGCATTTTGCCCGAGAACTCTGTCTATACATTAAATGTTTTGTTATACCTTTCATTTTATTATAAATTTTTTGACATTCATGTGTTTTGTACTATATTCCGTAATGTAACATTAGATCTGTCATTGTTTAAAACCAAAGAATGAAAATGAGATTAAGCTCCGCCCATTCTGTGACGTAAGCAGTCCAACATCTCTCTGAGCGGTCCAACATCTCACTCAGCAGTCCAACATCGATTTTTTTATGCCCGCTCAACAAAACATTAAAAATGTTAGACTTTTGTCTGTATAGATTTGTATAGGAACAATTTTATAAAGGTATAACAATGAGTGTTAATATTTTTATCATGAAATAGGATCTACTTATAAATATATTTTGTCACTTATATAAAGAAATGAACATATCTTATGAAATAGTGATATCTTTAGTTAATAAAATTTTTAAATATTTATACAGGCATGCAAATGTGTCCTCTACAGCTACAATGTAAAACATTTTTATTTCTATCAGGCATGATGAGAGTCATGAGCTTGGTGACCTAGCAGAAGAAGTTCATAATATCGAGAGCAATACTGAGGAACTGGATGAGAGCCTTCCTTCTTTTCAACAGAAAAAAGCCTTGTCATCAGTCACAGCAGAAGACATAAAGAATAAGAAACATCTGCTGTCCAGTGATTGTTTGGAAGTACTGCTAAATAAGGTGAAAATGACATGTGCTGTGAAGGGCTGCAAGGAGAGCGTCACTTTCAGTAGAAGTGAACATGGATCTGCAGTGGCTGTATCTTGGGTAATTTATAGATATTTAAAGTAATTGAAAGTTTAAACAAATTCTTTTTGTCCCTCCTAGTATCCCAATTACCGGTAATATGCGAACAAACCAGGTATGTTTAATTATGAATCCTGAGTTTGAGAATTAAAATGTTAAACTAAATTTCAACAAATGCAATATATATAAAATAAGAGAAGGCTGAAAAATAATTTCCATAGGTTCTGGTGTACGAGTGGGGCTATATTGATTACGTAGTGAAATACATTAATTTTTGTCTGCTCCTTGGTATTAAATACATTTACCAAGTACATGTACATAGTTATGATGAGAAAGAATGACTGTTCCTAAATTATGAATTTCATGAACCTAGGGTCAGGGGTTCATGTCATGTACCCTAATGTGTTGATTGTGTCATGATCCCTCATGGTTTTGTTGGATTCTTCCTTTGAATAAAAAGCGAACAAATCTTCTAAAATACTCATAAGAAGAGTAGAGGTGTATCAAGTGTTGTAACACATTTTCAATGCAAGCAGTTGCACATATTGAGGCAAAATACACTTTTACATTTTCAGAAATGTAATGCTGGACATGATGTATACACTTGGACTTCCCAGCCCCTGCTTCCCAATGGCGTATTTCTGGGGAATTTCCAAGCTCTCGCGTCAGTAACTCTCTCTGGCAACAATTTCACCAAGATTGCCCTTTTTGCCCAGTTCCTTGGACTTGGATTTCCATGCAATAGATCCCACTCAAGAGTGCAGTCAAAGTATGTTGCACCAGTGGTCGAAAGGTACTGGATGCATCTCAAATCATCTATTGTAGAGGAGCATAGGGCAGCTGCAGTAGAAGTTTCAGGTATGACTGAAAGTAAGTTGTGATGTTGACATTTTTTCTTTCTCATTTTGCATCTGCAGAACTAAAAATGTCTTGATATCATTTAATAGGTGATGGCAGAATGGATTCTCCAGGGTACTCTGCCAAGTACTGTACTTATACAGTGATGAATCAGGCGGACAAGAAAATCTTGGCAATGGAGATAGTTGACAAAAGGGAATGTCAACTCAAATCTGGGTCAATGGAAGCTGAGGGATTTAGACGTGCCATGACTTCACTCAAAGAGGAGGGTGTTATCCTGAAGGAAATCGTAACTGACGCACACCCTCAAATTTCCTCCATCATGAGTAGGTCACATATGAACATTTTAGTCATATATTTATATGTTATAGGTGATAAGTTACAAATATTGCAGAAATTGTTTTTAATTTTTTTCTTCAATGGCTGTGCCTGTCCCCACTTTAACAAGGACAGAAAAATATTCATTGTTTATACATGTACATAAAATTATTCATACAAATGAATTTTACTATATATTAACTAATAAGTATTGTATGATTGATTGGTACATTACATTGGTGGTAAAGCATACTTGTTAGAAATCCCTCATACAGACAATTCAGTAAAAGTTTCTACAAGTGTTAATCTATAGATTAATAGGAATCAGCTTTGATACTCATACAAAATAAAGTAGAACATTTTTAGTGAATGTAAATTTTAAGTTTTAAAGAATACCTTCAATAATCGTGTGTAATTTTGTAGGAAAGGATTTTTCTCATGTCAAACATAGTTTTGATATGTGGCACGGGGTAAAGAATCTTGGGAAAAAACTTGTGGCTGTAAGTTTAATCACACAAATATCTGTAATTTTTTTTTTTTTGCATTCATGGAAAAAAGGATTATTCTTGTTATAATCTTGCAAAATATATAACATGTGAGGTATCATGATTTTACAATTCCAGGTAGCATGCAGCAAAGGAAATGAAGATTTGAAACCTTGGCTGAGTGACATCACCAATCATTTCTTTTATTCAGCGGATACATGCAATGGAGATGTAGAAATCATGCAAGTAAGTTTTATTTAACCTGTTCATGATTCTCTCCTTACAACTTATGTATTTTCAAATTGAAAAGAGTGTTATGTACTGTGCTTGTAATTTTAGGCGAAATGGGTCTCTTTACTAAACCACTTGGTCAACAGACATAAGTGGGCACTTGGAGAGTGTGAGCACGAACCTCTAGAAGAATCAGATAGGGACAAGAAATGGTTATTACCACAAAGCTATGCCTATGACAGCCTTCAAAGAATTGAGCTAGAACCAAGATTATTGAAATCTTTTCCATACTACGTGACTTGTCAGTATGTATTGCCCACTTTTTTTCCATGTGATAACATATACCGTAAATCTGGAAATTTTTATGTCGATTTAATTTAGCGAATTCGGGTCAAAATGCTGTTGATTAATTTTTACATTTCAAAATTTTGCAAATGACCACTGCTTTGTTTATTTTCTTATTGGTAATTTATTTTTAAGAAAAATATTTTTTCGAATGCAATGAACTAGCAAATTTGCTAAAAATTTATCTACAGCAAAAATTTCCAGATTTACGGTAATTCAAATAATGAAAGGGTATCGTCCATCTGTAAACAATTCTTTAAAATCCTACTCCCCCTACAGTTTTAGTCTGATTCAATATAACATAATTTTGCATACAACTTAACTACATTAAGATACACCATTCTATGTATCTATTTATTAATTTGATGAACGGTGTTGTCATGGTTACCTAAAATAGAAATTTCTGTGTGAAGTACATTTAAAATGCTACTTTGTCGGAAACCAGTAGAGCTACAGTCTTGACGTAGTCTTCTGGATTGAAAAAGAGGAATAATCATAATCTTTAACTCTTTTTTCTATAAGGACAACTTCAGAGTTGGAGAGTTTCAATAACCATATTCTGATGTATGCACCCAAGAGAGCAGCCTTCAGGTATAGGTTTTGGTGACATTAAATATACATGTGATAATTATTCACCTGCATTAACATTTTTGAATTAAGCTTTACCTTATCACAACATTGACAATACTATACTGGTATTTTTAAATTTGACTTTGCTTTAATTTCAAAGAAACTTCCAAGGATAATTTTTAATGAACAAGTATACTGATAAATATTGATGAGAATATATCAATTGCGAACATTATTTTTACCTTTATTGAGTTAAAACTCTGTTTATTTCATTTAAATAGTTTCGAGACTTACAAGTGCAGGTGCTATTTAGCTGCCATTGATTACACAAAACACATGGAAAGAGAAACTGCCCGAGATAAGAAAGGAAATATAAGGTGAGCGGGTTACCAGAGCCTGGAAAATAATTTTATCCCAGTTCTTTTGATTTTTTTCATGAAAATTTCTGGCTTATGATCAGTTGAAGTATGTCACATGAGTTAATTGTGTATCAATACCTTGTCAATGTATTATGTAACTTATGTGAAGTCATAATAGGCACAATATAAACATGATGAAGTATGTAGCAGAGAAATATAAAATACATGGTTACGTTCTTGAAATATAAGGGCGAGGCTTGATGAGCCCTCTTATGTATTTGACCTGAGCCCAAATATCGCTTATATTTCAAGACAGTTATCATATATTTTGTTTATTCTGCAACATATTCTTTACATTTGAGCATCCAAAACAAGATAGATTTAGGCACATCTCTGCAGTTGAAACAATGACACCATGGCGTAAACTTTGTGAATATATCGAATGACATTACAGTGCTTTTACGATGTCGGAATACATGCATGACGCTTTATTAGGGCAGTAACCGAATATAGCTTTAGTTTATTAAGTTACCTTTATTTGATCAATGCAAGGTGTACCTGGTAGTTGAAAGATAAAAACATTTATAAACCTCAGATTATACATAAAATGTTCATCAGTGAGGTAAATTCATTGCACATTTTTTTTGATAAGGTATATGGGATGATACCTGCATGGTTAGTTGACTCAAATTCGCATAGCCAGGTATGAAATTTACTAACATGGTATCATCCCGTACCCTGCCATTAAAAAACTCTTTAACTAATAAATCGGTTGACTGCAAGGACTTCTGTTTAAGCTTTTTTTCCTTTTGTCATGTATTGCTTAGTAATTGCAAGGAAATTATGTACAGAGTTTATTAGGTTATTTACCCACTTACTTACCCATATATATATAAATATATATATATATAATAGGTTTATATTATTTTTTTCATGTTTAGATACAAGAGAAAATTCTCCAAAGGTGCCAACAATTGGACCTGTAATGAAGTTAAAGTGCCAAAGCAGTATTCTTACATTCCTGAACTCCTACTGAACATTGTTGTTGAATACTATAACAATTATCAACATAACCCTTTGCGGTCCAACATTTCCTTGTCAGAAAGTAACCCTGTCCATATCTCTGCTACCATTGCCCCAGTGGAACCACCACCAACAGCTCAAATCGTAGAAACCAAGAGGCCAAGAATAAAGAAGAAAGAATCTTTGTAAATTTAAGAAATATTCTGTTCTGACCTTTAAAGCAAGACATACTGTGTAATAATGTTGTATGACTTTGTATTTTGATGTATTATACATAGTGGTAAAGTTTGTGTTTTACTGTATATACTGGTCATGTAGATAAAATGTAAGACAATGTAACTATGTATCATCATATATGAGTGGTAATTAACTAACTGTGTTAAAAGATACAGCCCACCCTCAGTTATTTTGACACATATTTTTCAATGAAATTTGCTGTGAACAGATATAATATATAAAATCTACCAATTATAAACTAGACTGTTTCAAGGAACTCTTGTCACACCAAGCTGATTTATAACTTCATAAAATAAGTAAAAAAAAAAATCGAAGAGTGTTTAGCTATTTATTTACTACTTAGATTATAAACTTCATACCTTTGCCTAGAAAGAAAAAAAATATTCATGGAAATTGAATACACATGTATATGGTTCCTCAAACCTCAAATGAAAAATCAAAGTGAAATTAATTTAAGTAATTTTTGGTTTAACGAGGCTCGGGGGTCACAGCCATTTTTAGACTATTTCAATCTCCTTTAAAAGGAGAGCTCCATATAAAGATATACAAAATGATGAAATTTTAAAACTAAAATCTTTGATTTTTTTCTTTGTCAAATGATAGTTGACAGCGAAAGATACCATATCGAAAAAAATAAGTTAAATCTGGTGGTTAATTTGGGATTTATTTGTTGACCCTCCAGCCTCCTTAAATTGAATCGTAAAGGTTTTTTTTTTTTTTTGCAATGTAGGTAAAAGGTCAAGTAGATTATATTGTATAAAATCCATATTTATACCCCCGTTTGAAGAAGGAAGGGCATATTGCTTTGCTGCTGTCTGTTGGTTCACTTAGTTTCCGTTCATTGTCATCAGAACCGTTGCACATACTTATGTGAAAATTGGTATGCAGATATATCAGATGAATTTCTAGGTCAACTTCTTTTTTGGATGGGATCGCATCCTTTCTGACAGAGTTACGCCCCTTGGACTTAGAAATATTTTAACTATTTGCAGTATCTGTTCATTTTCTTAGTAGAGGTTGCACAAACTGAAATGAAAATTAGTATATAAATTTATGAGATGAATACCTAGGTCAATTCCTGTCTTGGGTACGAGCGCACTATTTTTGACAGAGTTATGCCCTTTTGAAAAATATCAATTTTGGGCGATGGGGGGAATAAGTGTTTTACAAACATCTCTAACTATTCTTACAGTTCTTGAGATATAAAGTGTTATAAACATATTTCCAGACTGACATTGATTGACTTGTAATAAATTTAACTACCATCCTGCTCCCTGAGCAGGAATAAATCCTGTGTAATGGCCGTTAGGAGCAGGATACCTGTTTCTAATAACCAAAACACAGCAAGAGGGGACAACACGTCTGTCTTCTCTATGAAGCCGTCCATGAATCCATAAAATGAATTGCTTGTAGGCTGCATGCCGGTAAGACCTGTTAATATCCTGCAGTGTACTTGCTTCCCTGGCAAAAATGTCATTTCTGAACCTCTGCTGTAGATGAAGGGTAAATGGGTCCAGTATGACAAGATTCATCTCCTAAGTAAAAAATAAATTTTAGAATTCTTCATGAAAGGTTACAATGTATGCTTGCAGGAATTATAATTTTTTATAAGAATATTTAGGGAAAAAATGTCTTGCTTGCTCAACAAAAAAGGGCAATATTGACTCAGGTGATCAGTGCTGTGTCACATGGGCCTCTTGTTTTTAAACTTGTTTTTTATTAAAATATTATTATTAGAGATACTTGATAAATTCTATTAATTATTAATATATTGACAAAACGCACAATGTTTAGTTTACAAAAATATACATAATCATTGTTTTTAAAGTGATCATTGCTACATGAACATATACATTGATCTTGGCTATTTACTTACTGGCCTTTGACTTAACACAAGATGAAAGACTACCTTTAAGCAGTCGCTTAATGGTAGCTTAATGGTGACTTAATGGTGGCTTAAAGGAGTTTATTCCTTTAAGCCACCATTAAGTCACCATTAAGCTAGACTTACAGGTGCTTAATGTCCAAACTTCATTAAGCTACCATTAAGCCACCATTAAGCTGATCTTAATGGTGACTTAATGGTCAACCCTCATTAAACTTTTACGCATCTTATATAGAATCTTTAAACTAGCTTTTAGTTATTTTAATATCATTTACGCAAAATATATTCCATCTCATAATTCTGTCTCGATCATAATTTCTACGAGTTTTTTGTCAACATGCATAAACTTGATCACTTGGAACGAAGTTAGCTAATAGCCACAGGGGCTTGCTCGAGGTGTCTAATTTTTTTTATTTAAATCATTTACAGTGATAATAAAACAAGACATCATGTATCAGAACTGTATATTATTTTTATTTTTTAAATTAACCATTATTACATGCGTTGTTTTTATTTTTAGTGTATATGATTTTTTAAAATAAATAATAATTACACACCGTGAGCAAGTCCTTGTGAAATATTCGGACTGGGACTTCCGGTCAGCCATTAGTGTAAGATGTAGGCTGTTAAAGCTCTGAGAGAATTAGTGGGTGCATTGAAGATACGTGTGTGTGTATTGTCTCTTGGCAAGTATGTCATCGTATAATATGCCATAGTTTCTTATATTAGTGATTTTGAAGCTGCTCATCAAATATAGACAAAATTTTTAATTAATTGTGTCGTTTGGTCCCATGAACTCTACTCACGATACCAACCAATGTCGGACTCTAGATGTGCCAAGGACACCAAACGTAAAAGGTCTTTAGAATTAAGTTTCTCTGAACATTCATCATCTCGAAGACGTATCACGTCTTCCTCATCCCTGCCAGATATTTCTAATCTGTCAGCCGAGATGGCCACTAACTTTGATAACTGTCAATCAAAAATCCCACCATCCTCTCCTTTGACCCCAACATCTACAGTCTGTTCATCACCTGACCCAAACAAAAGTTCTTCAACAGCTATAGTTGACTCTAACGGGGAGATACAAACATCCGCCATAAATGAACTAATTGTTAATGCCGTTCATAGTCAGGCTTTCATGGGGGCATTTGCTCCACTTATTGCATCTGCAATCACTCCCCACATCCAACTCATCGTTCAAAGCTGTCTCCAGCCCATTTTAAGTTCGATTAAGGAACAGCAAAAAGATATAGAAGAGCAAAATGACGAAATTAAAACTTTAAAAGAGAGCAATGATGAATTAAAACGTAGAGTAGATGACTTAGAATATGGGCTAGACAACCTAGAGCAATATGGGCGCAGACCTTCTCTACGCTTCCATAATGTCCCGTTACCTGAGCCAGGCGAGGATGGGACAAGGGAGCCACTCGACACTGAATCCACAGTTATCCAGATCTGTGCAGGAATGGGTGTAACTATCACTCCTGATGATATAGATAGATCTCATCCTATTGGTAGCCCAAAACAAAATAAAATTCAAATCATTTGTAGATTTAGAAATTGGAAGATCAAAAACAGAGTTTACAGCGCAAAAAAACAATTGAAAAACAATGTCAATAAAATTTTTGTGACAGAACACTTGACCAAGTATAGACAAGCCTTAGTTTCTAAAATCATACAAGCAAAAAAATCAGAAATCGTCCATAGTTTCTGGACCTACGACGGGAGAATTTTCATTAATTTTGAAAAGAAGGGACACCGTTACGAAGTACGTTCATTCGAGGATCTTGAAAATCTACTTAACGGGTGAATGAATTATAAATAATTAAAACGTGTGAGACATTCATCAAGACTGCCACTTACAATCCCAAGGACACAAAATATCAATTTACGTATCATATTATACTATATGTGTAGCTATTAAGCACTACATTTATGTAAATATAGCACTATTCACCAACTTGCTCTCCTTTGATTATGTCACTTGGTTTCTTTTTGTTCATGTTGATCGGTCGTTCTTTTGTACATATGTCATTTATGACTGAATCACATAGATTTCCTCTTTTGTTTTGTACCTTATTTTTTTGTCTTTTTACCCCCATTTTCTTTTGTTTTTGTTTGTTTTTCTCCATTTTCATGTGTTCACAGTCTTGTATGTATGCTCCGCCCAATTTACGATATTGCTCTCACAAATTATACGTTGCGGCTTTACAATCTATTTTTAAAGAAAAATGTATCAATATTTTAATCAAAGATAGGTAATTCTATCGAGCAATATCGAGCCGCTATTGGCAACTATTACTGCAATAGCAGATGTACTATCCAAAAAGTGTTCTTTCCTTTTTTAGATGTCAAAAACTTACATTTATATTTGATTGACTCTAGAAAGAGATGGTTTAAACTACTAAAAATGTGTGGTATTTTTCAAAACTTTCTGCATCTGCAATTTTGGTTTCAAATTATTTTTTTCTTGCATCTTTTGTCAGGGGACATTGAATTAAATCCGGGACCTACAAATGATCAGATACACACACTGGACATTTTTCATTTAAACATCAGAAGTTTACGACACAAGATTGAAAATGTAACAGCATTAATCACAGATTTTGATATTTTATGTTTCACGGAAACACACTTAGACTCAAGTATTTGTAATAGTGACATTATGATTGAAGGTTATGATACAATTTTTCGCAAAGATAGAAATTCTAATGGTGGAGGTATCATTATCTATGTTTCTTCATTTTTTCGTGCAATTCGTCGCATTGACCTTGAACCCACATCAATCGAATGCGTCTGGATAGAAATAAGTGAACCTACCTGTAATCTTTTTCTTTGTTGTATATATCGTCCACCCAGTAGCGAAAAATCCTTTTGGGATAAATTTTTATGGTCAGTTGAAAAAGTATCAGATATATCCAACAAATTTATAATTGTAGGTGACTTAAACGTTGATTTTCTTGACAATACTCGCACACTCCCTATTAAAGACATCATGCTGAATTATCACTTGACAAACATAATCAGCGAACCGACAAGAACTACATACACTTCGAATACTCTTATTGCCCCAGTTTTGATCAGCTCAGACCTTGTAGCACTCCACTCAGGCGTGATAAACACAGACAGTACACTAACTGATCATAAAGCAACTTATGTTTTTTTAAAATCTAGTATCACTAAAAGTCAACCTTATGTTAGGAAAATATGGGATTACAAAAATGCTAATATAGAAAAACTTAATAACCTTATAGAAAATGCTGACTGGGAAAATCTAATTTGTAATGCAGAATCAACTGACGAAGCTACCGAAAATTTTTCAACCAAATATCTTGATCTTGTTAGGGAATGTGTACCGGAAAAATCAGTATTAATAAGACCCAAAGACAAACCTTGGTTTGATTCACTTTTAAGGAAAACCCATCGGGAAAAAAATAGATTGAGAAGAAAAGCACAAAAAAGTGATAAACAGAGTGATTGGGATAATTTTAAGCATATAAGAAATAAATTTAATAACATGAAAAAACATGCTATTGAAAATTATCAAAATACTCTTGAATTACAACTAATTGATTCAAGTAAAAACAACTCTAAGCTTTACTGGAAACTTCTAAGAGACACCTTTAAAAGTAAGTCAACCACAGACATCCCCCCTTTACAGTACACATCTGCATCAGGTGATGTTAAGTTTGCTTTTTCTGAGGAAGATAAGATACATGTACTCAACACTTATTTTGCTTCAATTACATGTGTTGATGATGAAACGTCTGATTTACCTAAAGAAAACATTGAGTGTAAAAGTGCTTTTGAAAATATTTTTATTTGTGAACAAGAAATTATTGACATTTTATCTATATTACCTGTCAATAAAGCCATTGGAGAAGACTGTATTAGCCATAAAATGTTAAAATCAACAAAATTATATGTTGTTAAACCTTTGTGCTTATTGTTTAACCGTTCATTGAAAGACTGTGTTTTTCCAAAAAAAATGGAAATTAGCTAATGTAATCCCTTTGTTTAAAAAAGATGATCCTGCAGTTTTATCTAACTATAGACCTGTTTCATTGTTAAGCTGTGTCAGTAAAGTGATGGAGCGTATTGTATTTAAACACTTGTACAACTATTTTCACTCTAACAATATTTTTTATAAATACCAGGCCGGTTTCTTACCTGGTCACTCTACTGTATATCAGTTATTAGAAACATATGATAACATTGTTAGGAATATTGATGAAGGCAAATCCTGCTGTATGATTTTTTGTGACTTATCTAAGGCCTTTGACCGTGTATGGCACAAAGGACTCTTATTTAAATTAAAAATGTATGGTGTAAAGAAAGATATGTATAGTTGGTTAAAAAGCTTTTTAGAGAATAGAACGCAAAGAGTGATATACAAAAACCTGGTATCCCCTTCTGAATCTCTTTATGCGGGTGTTCCACAAGGCTCTGTATTAGGTCCATTGTTATTTTTAATTTATGTAAACGATGTAGCTGACAAGATGTCAAGTTTTTGTAGACTTTTTGCTGATGATAATAGTTTGCAGTATGCATCTGAATGTGTCAAATCTATAGAAGGCCATCTGAATAATGATCTTTTATCTCTTGAAGAGTGGTCTAAAAAGTGGTTGCTAAAATTTAATCCCTCTAAAACTAAGGTTGTATTTTTTAACACAAGAAAAAACAAAGAATTTCCAAAACTCCTTTTCCAGGATAGCCAATTAGAATATGTTCAAACTCATAAGCATCTAGGGGTAACGTTTTCATACAACTTAAGTTGGTCATCTCACATTGAAATCTTGCTGTCTAATGCATACAAAAAATTAGGTCTTTTGAAAAAACTTAAGTTTAAAATAAATCGAAAAAGCCTTTCACTTATGTATACTTCATTTATCCGTCCCCAACTTGAATATGCTTCAGTTGTATGGGGTGGTTGCCTATCCATTGATTCTGAAAAATTAGAAAAATTGCAACTACACGCAGCGCGGATTGTTACTGGACTAACTATGATTGCCTCTAGAGACTCTTTATATTTTGAAACAGGATGGGAACCACTCGGCGACAGACGTAAGATCCAAAGATTAAATATAATGTACAAAATTCACAATGATTTAGTACCAAATTACCTATCTGAGATTATACCTGATATGCGATGTAATGCCTCTGCATATACAACAAGAAACTCTCAAAATTATAGTATACCTGTATGTAAATTGCAAACCTACAAATCATCATTTGTACCAACTGTAATAAATGAGTGGAATTCTTTACCGCTAAATACCAGACTTTCGAGTTCTTTGTCTGTTTTCAAAAGTAAAATTAAACAAAAAATAACAGAGGCCCCGCCATATTTTAATTTTGGTAAAAGACGCAACAATATACTGCATACACGGCTTCGGCACAATTGCGTGCTAAACGCTGATCTTTATAGATGTAACATAATATCTAGTCCACTATGTTCCTGCGGTAAGGTAGAAAATACGCATCATTATTTTTTCTCGTGCCCTAACTACAACGAGGCCAGGAAAGAGTTTTTCGATAAGTTTTTGAGATTTAATAAAGTCCATATTGTTGACATTCAGACTTTACTTTGGGGGGATACTTCACTCAGTATTGCTGAAAATGAATATCTTTTTTCTATTGTACATTCTTATATTCAGCATTCTGGTAGATTTAACTGATTGTACACTTTTTTAAAACTATTTGTATAAACAATAATGTAGCAGTTATATATGTCCACAATGAGAGTTTATTTAATTTACTTGTTATTTATTTTGTACAAACTGTTGAACACTTCTAATTCATCCAGTTATAATATCTCATGTAGGGAGAGGGCGATTTAAGTTTTTAGAACTTGTGCCCAATCCCATTGTATATATATGTTGTGCAATAAAATATGTTCAAATCAAATATCTTAAATGTACAATACCAAAAATCAATTTGTTTTTAGAATTATCTATATTCTGAACACAAAATATTTATTACTTTATTAAAATGGTCATTTTATTTCATATGTCAAAAGAAACATTCCGCTACAGAATTCACAGGAATATAACTATATGATCTCATGAAAAAAAAACCGTTGTCCTTTTTTTTTGGGGGGGGGGGGG
>PRKT01000409.1:436923-455398 GCA_003671525.1 Saccostrea glomerata
GGTAAGTATCTGTCAAAATCTAGTCGGTCTTCAATGATTGTTATTTCAAAATCGATTTTCAGAGGAACGGCCGATCAGATTAAACATGACATCCGACCAGATGTATACACATTAAGAAACGGGGTAGGATTAACAGATAATCCGTGTACAGTAAACCGGCTGGTCAGACAATAGACCTTAATTAGGTGTCCCCGTCCCCGGTTAACTAACAGGAAACTATACATACACAACGTACACTGACAGATTTTAATGATCAATTATTTAAAAAAAAAATTAAATTTAACGCAAGCATATAACAAATCAAAAATTATGATTCATCGTAAAAAGTCAATTATTTTGATACCCATTATGATACAAAAAGAATTGAAACTGAATATGATATTCTAAAAAAAGTTTTTGTAAACGTAATTAACCAGGTAACTCTTACGCGAGGATTGTCACTAAATTTTTGACACAGAAACCGTTAATATCCGCAGTATATTAAAAATAATATTTAGTAGAATCTGTTTTTTCCTCTTTCTTTTTCGATGATAGACTTTTGTGTTTTATCTATAATTAATTTATCTTCAATCATGATTTAATGCTTACATTTCAAAAATTTTCGAATAACACTAACAGAGCGAAGAACTCAATCACACGTACTACATCAAACTAAAATCCGAACTCTGTGTAGAAATATATATCTTAATGTGTTAAGATTCAAAAATAAAATTGTTTATATTTTGATTAATAAACCAATTCAAGACGTTTGGAAATGTTCAACAAAATTCTAGTAAAAACCTTAACTAGTCCAAACAAATTTTGAAAAAAAATAAAGGTTAAATATTTAATATTTTCCATGTATAACAAGGAGCGGCGATAGCGTAATGGATAAGGCGTTTGCCTTCGAAACTTCGAAGTCATGGGTTCGCGCCCCCACTGCGGCGTTTTTTTTTTTTTGATTTTGAATTTCGTTCTTTTTCATATTTTTAACCAAATCAAGATAAAACGAACTCTACATTCATAATAATGATAACAAATCACTTTAAAAAATAATTTTTCACCCATATAAACAATATAATCGACTGCGTGATGTGGCTTAATGGTGGCTTAATGGTAGCTTAATGGTAGCTTAATGGAGTTTGGACATTAAGCACCTGTAAGTCTACCTTAATGGTGGCTTAATGGTGACTTAATGGTGGTCTAAAAGTAACCATTAAGAACCTGTAAGCCACCATTAAGTAACCATTAAACCACCATTAAGCTACCATTAAGTTAGAAATTCGGCTTAATGGTTACTTAATGGAAGCTTACTGGTGGCTTATAGGGGCTTAATGGTGGCTTAATGGTGGTTTAAAGGCAGCCTTTAAGCCACCATTAAGCACCTATAAGCTACCATTAAGTCAAGCTTAATGGGAGCATTTCATCTTGTGTAAGCAGAGCTCGGGTCGCATTTCACAACACACACTCTCTGTTACAGTCTTCATGTGTATGCAATGGTTGCATACACACCAACTTGGTACCATTGCCTCTGGTGGGAGAGGGGTTGGTGGTCCATCCTCCCTGTTGCGCTTCAGAGTAAGAAGATCGCTGACCTCTAGAATCACTTGAGGTGTAAATGAACTCATTTCTTTCAGTAGATTCTTTGCTTCATCCTCAGATAATTGTTCAATCAACTCCTATAATGTATTTTTAAAAAATAAATGAATTAAGCTATAAATGAAGAAAAGACAAAAAACAGGATTTTTAAAACTTGACAATTACATTTGCTTTTTCTGTTGATTCAGCATGAAGTTCCTTTAAGAGCTCCTCCTCTCCTCTTTCAAACTGTTGGGCCTTGAGCACCCGCCTACCTCTTCTTCCTCTTCCTCTCCCTCCACCTCTTCCACCACTTCTCCCGCCACCTCTTCCTTTAGCTCTCCCTCTTCCTTGTTTTGCAACAGGTTGAAACTCATCTTCAGTTGTTTCCTGCAGAACATGATTGCAAACATTTTAAGAATATTAAATATGTTCTGTTAAACAACTCTTGCCAATTTATCTGATTTTAAAAATACATGTATATAGGCCTATTGCATATTAATCAACTCTCAGACCACTGATATATATGAAATGTGTTATGTCCAGGAATATAAATAAAATACTTTTAGCAGTCTGCAACGTATACCTATATCATACCTGTTCATCTAGCTCTGTGCTGTCATTTCCCCCTTCCTCTGTATATACCGGTTTTCTTTTTAATCTTGAAATTTTCCTGGACAAAATATAATTTAAAAAAATAAAACATCAACCAATTTTTTTTCGTTGTGAAAGTAGTTTTGTATTTTGAGATGGCCCCCGTTTTTCGTATTTTCATTTGATAAAACCTTTCATATCGAAAGTTAAAGGTTCTTTTAAGTTTCTACGTGCACTTTAAGATAATTTATCGTATTTTAAATGCCTTTACCAACTTCTTTAGATATCTTAATGTTCTTACTCACTTACTCTGGTTCTTACCTTTGCACGTGGCTTCTCGGTAGTTTGTTTTCATGAAATGTACACACATTCGTCACATCTCGGGAATGGCCGAATATTTACGACGGCACTCGGAAATTCCGAATAGTTACGATTGCAGTGTTTGTGTAAATAACCACCGTTTGTATATAAACAAGCATTGTGTTTATAAACACGATTTTAGCAACGCTGAATTTTGAAAATTCAAGGTGCATCCTTTGTAAAAGTAATTTTAAAACATTTATATATTACATATCTTTATTACTAAACATTAATTTTGCGATTTTAAACGTTCAACATCTGTGTCTAAGCACCTTTAATCTATCACACATTTATATCCCCGAAAATTTGATTTATTAGTTTTAATTAATTTATTTGCTGAAATATGCTACAAAGTATTTTAAAAGCATATTTAAACGACTTTTTATTACTTTAAATCCATGATGGATATCAAAATAATCGTCTTATTGTGCACAATATTAATCCGTCAATTAGATTTTTGATATTTTGTTTTTTATTAAAAAATCGGTTTTCAAAACCCTAACGTATTTCAAAACAACATCAAAGCCATTGATGTTTACCAGTAATGAACTCGGGATACACAGATATGACACCTATTATCTTTTTCACTGACCATTATACCTTGTTTTTGTTGTGTTCAGAGTGACTGTTTGAAGTTTGCAGCTGTTTGAAATAACATTTTCTCTTTGTATAAAAATTTAATTTTTTTTTCAATCAAAACAAAATAAAAGTATCAAAGAAGCTATTGACGGGTAAGGATTGTGCATAATGAGACGATTATATTGATATCCATCATGGAAGTAAAATAATAAAAAGCAGATTTAATATGCTTCAAAAATACTTAGACACATATTTTTCCGTTAATCGTTTTACATAAAATAAACACAAAAAATCCCATATCGGGTATTTGTTATTGAATTTGTTTGTATCGTCAATTTTAAAAATTAAAAAGGTTGTTTATATAATAAAGAAATACATGTACATACAAATTTAAATTTTAGAGCAATGTCTACACATTCACCTAACACATATTAAGAAAATGAAGATGAATTGAAAGACTTTAAGGATATACGATCCTCAGCCAGGAAGGATAACTCTTTAATTTATAATTTAATTCAAAAAGTATTAAAATAAGGCTTGAAATTAAAATTTTGTCATGCAACAATTTTCATTTTATGCGTCTACATATGATTCAATGCTCTTTAAAGTTTTAACAAACGTTATTTAAAAAGTTGACATTTGTACCTCATAAAATGAAGTAAAACTTGCATATTTAAAAAAATCAGTTTTCTTTAAAATTAGCCTTAGTTACTAATGTTTATATGCATGATTTGAAATTAGAAGTGATTTACAGTGTTTTCTTTGAAAGGAAACACTTCATACACTATGCATTATGAAACAATGGAAGTAAGTAGGAGAGAGTAAAGTCCAAATAATTGTAAAATTCATGCAATTTTCTTTAAAACCTGGATACCTATGATTTTTATTCCTAAAATGTATTTCTTGATCAATTATCAATTCAAAAATATACAGTAGGTAGTTCAAATCGCATCTCCTGAAAAATAATTCGAGATTTACCAATTTTCCCTATATAATATGATTAAATTTAAAGATGAATTTTCAAGAAGCACCGTGGGTAAATACATTTTAATTTGAGAATTTAGAGACATCTTTGTAAGCATTTTCAATTACTCAGTGCCTGATTTTCAGAACCTGAGGATCGGATAACCTTAAAAGAATTGGTTTTTTCAAGTAATTAGTAATATTCAGCAATAATCAGTAATGCCCCTATCACACATGAACCCCTGACCCTTAGGCCTAGATCCACACATTGCACAGTATTTGAAAAGGCATCCTTGCTTTTCAAAAATATTCGATTAATACCAAGGAGCAGATCTCGAACATTTCATCCAGTTTCAGTATATAAGTACACCCCCCCCCTATGGTACCCCTGACCCTGGGGCCTTGAAATTCACAATTCTGGATGATTAAGGTCCTTGCTCATCATAACCACATAGGTAGTTTATCTGCTTAATACCCAAGAGCAGAGAAGAACATTTTCAGCGATTAGATGTATTTTTACTATATAATCAATAAAGCCCCACCCTATCACTAGAACCTATGACCCTAGGGCTATAAAATCAAAATTTTGGAAGAGGTTTTCTTGCTCATCATAATTATGCACTTAGTTTAATTCCTAGGAGCAGAAAAGAATTTTTTTCAAAGAATTCATGTATTTCCATTATATAATCAATAAAGCCCCACCCTAGCTCTAGAACCCCTGACCCTTGGGCCATTAATTTCACATTTTTGGTAGAGGCACTCTTGCACATCATATCTATGCATTTAGTTAGTTTATTTAACACTCAGGAGCAGACAAGAAGATTTTCAAAGAATTCATGAATTTTCACTATATAATCTATAGAGCCCCGCCCTAACACAAGAACCCCAGACCCTAGGGCCATAAAATTCACAATTTTGGTACAGGCACTCTTGCTCATCATAACTATGCACTTAGTTACTTTATTTAATACCCAGGAGCAGAGAAGAAGATTTTCAAAGAAATAATGCATTTTCACTATATAATTATTTAGCCCCACCCTAGCACTAGAACACCTGACCCCAGGGTCATAAATTTCACAATTTTGGTAGAGGCACTCTTGCTCATCATAACTATGCATTTAGTTAGTTTATTTAAAACTCGGGAGCAGAGAAGAAGATTTTCAAAGAATTCATGAATTTTCATTATATAATCTATAGAGCCCCGCCCAAACACTAGAGCCCCTGACCCTGGGACCATAAAATTCACAATTTTGGTTGAGGCACTCTTGCTCATCATAACTATGCTCTTAGGTAGTTTATTTAATACCCAGGAGCAGAGAAGAAGATTTTCAAAGAAAAAATGTATTTTCACTATATACTTATTTAGCCCCACCCTAGCACTAGAACCCCTGACCCCGGGGCCATAAACTTCACAATTTTGGTAGAGGACTAAATGCTGATTACACTCATGCAAAGAGTTTAAATGCTTGATTTCCAGGAGTAAAGCAGAAGATTTGTAAAGATGGCATTAATTTTAGTGGTTTTTGCCCCCCCCCCCACCCCAGGCCCAAGGGGGGCAGGCACCATGAAATTCACAATTTTTGTTCCCCTTCACCCATAGATGCTTTGTGCCAAATTTGGTTGAAATTGGTTCAGTGGTTGCAGAGAAGAAGCTGAAAATGTTCAAATGTTAACGGACGACGCACGACGACGGACGAAAACAGATAGCAATAGGTTTACTCAGGTGACCTAAAAAGACGGCACCTACACATCCCGACATGTCTTAAACTTATAACAACCTAGGGTTCTCCATCATTTGAAATGTTACTGTGTTGCAGAGTTAACGTGAAGAACTAAAATTTCGCGGTATTTTCGCGATCAAATTTGCAAATAAATCACTTTTTATGAAAATTACAAAAGATTACATTCACACACTTATTTAAAAATCGCTAGTTAAGTTACACAAAATTAATAGTATGGTCGTACATATTGATAAAAATAAAAACACGTTCCTAAAAGCAGAGGACATTCTGACTGATACAGTCGTACTAAATTGCCGTGATGATTTATTAGTTTTCATGATTGGGTTATCGCATTACATTAAAAAGTAACTTCAGAACAGTAAAATATTTTACGAGTTCCTTAAACATGACATTATGTTAAAAATTTTAAGCAGTTTATTTATATCAATTAAATGACTTCGATACTATGTTCCTTATGTCTGACTTGAAGTGTTAAAATAATTCTAGGGCCGTGACTCTATAGAAAAGTATTATTTAAATATTCTAAAAAAAAATAATACAATGTATTTTATTGTAACTATCATAAAACCCGTACATAGAGGTGTGAAAACAAATTATTTGTCTTTGTTCCGTCATGCGTTAAGTCCTGTGAGGGTCTAGGAGATAAGGTGAAGCCCTAATGTTTAAGTGCCCTTAGTTTTTTTAACTGAAAGACGATATAATTGTCTAATTAAAGTCTAGGTAGAGATAATTTGTGTGTGTTTAGATTTTCTAATTTTCACAGATCTTACTGTGTCGGCAAAATTTTTACTGTGTTGCATGCATAGAATTTGAAACGGTACTGTGTCGGAGAAAATTTTACTGTGTCGGGAGCAACACAGTAAAACAGCTCATGGAGAACCCTGATTTACAGTAAACCCGACACTCTTAATGAAGCATTTGGTGAGTTGTTCATATTTCGAAATTAAGAGTGTTTCGGCCCTATTAATAGCACATGTCCTTACATATATGATTAGGGCTGCCATCATCAGGGGTTCATCTCATGCATACTAGTAAATCAATCTAATTCTATGAACCTCATTTGATTTTAATTTGGATATCCTACATTCTTAAGTTTGCTGTATGCCACCATAGAGGTTGTTGTGCATAATTCTTTGCAAACATCATCATTTAGTATGCAATCTTAATGTTTCATAAGTCGCTTAACCCTTTTTAAACATGAAACCATGACCGTTGAGTTTGACCCACTTTTACATGAAAATTTAAAAATTTTACTTTGGCAATATCTTTTGAACGGTCGAGACCAAGACATTTATACTTCACATATATAATGTATGTTAGACCTTTCACTGGATAACAACAACTTTGACCTTGTAGATTTCTTGTGAATTTTTTTTTAACTTTGGCCATAACTTTTGAACGGTAAGGGATAGGGCTTTCAATACTTCAGTCGTGTAATCCTTGTGAGAAGACCCTTAATTGGATACCAAGAACTTTGACCCATTGACCTTGACTTTTGAGATAGACCTACTTTAGAAAAGAAAGCCGTAGGGTAGGGTGGTACATTAAAGTCAAATTGTTGATGGTCTTGTCACTCCACTAATAACTTTTAAAGAGTTAGGGCAAGTGCTTTCGTACTTTACATATTTGATCATTATGACAAAACCTTTCATTTGATAACAATATCTTTGACCCTTTGACCTTGACCTTGGAGTTTGGCCTACTTTTTAAGAAATTGAACGTTGACCATACCTTCTGAACATTAAGGGCTAGGGTTTTCATGCTCTACAAAAGTATTTTATGTGGCAAGACCTTTCATTTGATACTAATTACATTGACCATTTGACCTTGACGGTTTTTTGTAGTTATTAAAAAAAACTTTAACATTGTCACAGGGTGACAATTACTTAATTTTTTTTATTTTAATTAGTTCATTTAAGATTAGTACAGCTAGCCTAGGTATTTATCATAGTAAATAAGATGGCTGTAGTATATTCCTTTCATTCATTCATTCATACCTGGTCATTCATTGTCATCGTGTTTGTATTGTATTCTGGTTTGTCCGGTGTTCCGAGTCACGTGAGTTTTGGTTGTCACGTGATTGTCTTGTGGTTTATTTTTATCCTGGGTGTGAGTTGTAAAACCAGTATGTATGGGGTGTGGTAGTTATGTACGCATGTGTGAGTCCTGGTATATATACTTATGCACGGACTATTCCTTTTTAATCTTGACGATACATGGATCATTGTAATTGCTTTTTATACACTATGCATTGCGTTTATTAAGAAAAAAAAACAAAACAAAAATAAAGTGAACAGCTAAGAACAAATGATCAACCAGATCTTTTACGATGCCAGCATTGAGAAGGATACTTGAGCAACTGACGTGGAGTTGATATTCATTGCAAACCCCTTTTACAGACGTTTTCCCTACAGGATGGCCTTATCTGAGCAAGCAATCTAAGTCATGTTTCCTGGTAATATTTTTCTTATCTTGGTTAAATTTTCTCATGATTTCAACAGATGTTTTCAAATATTGCCATTGCATTCTACTCATTTGTATTCCCTCAAAAGTAGGTAAACCGCCTTGAAAACGCCGAATATCAATCAATCTCTTCTGATTTAAGCTACATATAGAAACATAAACATCGTTAGTAAGGGGGAACTGATCAGTATACGAGCACATCGGAAACGTTTTGTTATCATCATTTTCCCATCTTACGATATCCGTGGTTAAATCAATGCCATTTTGTCTTTTCTCCAGCCATAGGAGATTGACACAAAGCAACACAAGAACTGCCATTAAAATGATAAACATTGGAATCATCCACACTTTGTCCCTCCAACAACGTTTGGGTGTTGTTCTACATTCTTCATCACAAGTGTTATCAATCAAATTTGTCATAACCGCAAGACTCTCCATTTTTTTCTACCCCAACTATTTCTTGGCCAATTCAAAAAGACTGAATGTAGAATTAACAATCCCTTTTATTCTTTTATACTCCTCATGAAATAGCATTGGTCATAAACAACGACCAATTACTTTAGACACTCTTTTTATCACTTCACTTTACATCTGTACATTTTATTTTAAATCATATAAATAAAATGTCGGGTGTTTTAATTATAGATTTAAGACATACAACTATAATAATACATTTCTTATACGATTGTGCGATGGCGCATGCTCAGATGTCATTTTAGGAATTGCACAACCTTGCGTCATAAATCTATAATTGGCTCTCCGCCATTTTTAAATACATCCAAAAATAAAAACATCCATATCTATAAAGGTATATATGCAGCAAACATTAAACAAAGATTGTCTAAACATTTAGAAAAAGCACAATAATGGTAAAATTAAATTTTATAAATAATGGGGTAAATATTTCATCCAATCCTGATTGACAAACTCTGATTTAACTGAAGTGCGGAGAAAATTGGTACGAGTGTTAGGCATAGTCTAAAACAAAGACCGCGTTGTAAATCAACAATTTTACTTTCTCTTTTTAAAACAGGATCTGCTGTATTTATTTGAAATGAAGTGTACATTTAAACATTTATTATAGATGTTCTTCGAAAATATGATGAAATATTGATTTCTTAAAAGCAAAGAATATTACGACATGTTCGTCCAGGAGACTAGGATAGAGCGCGTTTTACAATGTCCCAAACACTTTCCCGCAACATTTCAACACCAAAACAAAGAGATTGAAAGAGAAGTAATGTAGTGGTGGATCTAGGAGTTCAGGGGGAGGGGGTTAACATCTTCTAAGAGAGAGAGAGCAAGGAGCCCCACATATTATGTATTTGTAGCGTTTTTATTAATTTAAAACTATATAGCTAAGTTTAAACTTTAGTTTTGTACGTTTTATGTGAAAACTACTTAAACAGCAAACTCCCAAGAGTTCGTTAAAGTTGTATCAAACTGAGTGGAGAGACGCAAAGGACTATGCACAGTTTATATTGCCTATGCATGTAATATTGTACATGCATTATTCATAAATAAAATCGGCATTGTCGCATGCATTTTTTTTTTTCGTGTCACTAGGATATTTTAACAGAAAAATATAAGAATTTTAAAAAAAAACCCAGCAAATTTCAGGTTCTAAATTAATTTCAACAGTTATATAAATTGTTTTGCGGCCGATTTTTGACGCTTGCGTCAATATATTTCTTGTCTCCAAATTAATATGCAGATGTTAGTGACTTGCATGCATCTGCACTTTAACCTGTGGAAAGTCTGACTGAAGGAAACGGCGGTTATCTGGATAATCATGGAGAGTCTTCATCATATCCGGAAACTATGTAGCAACAGATAACAAAAGGTCACCTGTGTGAACTAAAAAGACAGAAATTAAGACTAAACATCTTTCGATTCACTGAAAGGACGATTTAACTTTAAACTAAGTTTATGTAATTTGTTAGCACGTACTTAGTTTATTCGTATTGTTTATTGGACTTGATTCTATCCCTATGAAGGGCGAGGAGATAGATATGACAATTCCATACCACCTGGATTAATATAATCCAGTAGGTCGCACTTCTCAATTGCTCTTTATATCATACAACCTTCAAATATTAAAAAAAATTGGACCAATTGGGCTATAGCGGTTTTCTCAGGTAAGGCGTGGGACTAAATTTTGAGTGGCACCCCGAAGCATTAACGGTTGTGCACAAACAGTAAACATAGGAAGTCCATGCGTACAGCTTGATCGCCCCCTGTTCATCTTAAAAGTAGTAGAATTCGACATCGTAAATAAGAAATATCAATTAATAATTGTAACATTTCGTAATTTTAGACCTATCTATTGTCGTGAGAGGAGTGAAACAATATAATCGTCAAGAGTTAACAATATTTTTTAGCCCACAAACCTGAATACACAACAAAGGCCGGAGAGGAGCCTGGCACAACGTGCGTCTTTGTGTGTAGGAATCTAGGTTATATAGTGACGCTCAGTACTCCGAGCCCGATGATAATATAGATATACATGTATATATACGGTACTAGATAGAATGTTCTATCGTTAAAATGATATTGTCCTACGGACCCGGTTTAACGATAGAATTCGTTCCGTGTATTCGTAATGTAGCAGAAAGAAACACGGGCGATAACTCGCATAGTGCATTTACTTGGAAAAATCTAGAGAGTTCCGAATGTAAACATGGAGGTAATTTGAATCAAGAGAAAAACGTTGAGAAAATGAATTGGATTTTCGTATTTATATGGATTTTTTGGGGGTAAAAAGCATAATCAATCTCAAAAAGGTTTGTTATGATTAATTTGCAAGTTATTCTCAGTGCAAATCCGTTTGTATCCTTCAAAATCGTTTCGGTGCGATTCTGCAATTTTTTGCTACATTACGAGTATATGGGTGGTATTCTAACTGTGGTGAGGGCTTGTACCGAGACACAGTTAGATTATTCTAACTAATAGGGTACTTGTATCACACTCCTCCCCTCCTTAAAAAACAGCCACATATAACTTTAAAGATATACAATCAGACATTAACTTTTTAAGACATGGAAGCTGAAATAGAACAAATAAATTTGTAAATAACCACGTACTCTAACTCTTGATTCCCGCCTACATTTTGCACCCTTTAAATTCAATTTTAATGGCAATTTAGCCATTAAATCTTGGTTTAGTACAAAGAACAGTACTATGGTAATTGATTAATCAATTTAATTCCAGCTCTAGATGGTAAATGATCATTAATTTCAGCTCTCAAAAAAAGGGGGGTACTTTCTAGTGAAATCGAACTTTCAAGAATTACTATATATTGATGTAGTCTTAAATATGATGAAATGTATGTCATATCTTTTCTTATGCTTTACACAAATAAATAAAACATATATTAATTATTAGAATACAATTATTTAGTTGTAAATAGCTTTAGTATTGGTGAAAAATCAACATTTTTTCGTTTTTTGTCTATAAACATATGTTCACCCCCGTGAAACACAAAAAGCTTTGGCATGAATTTGTAAAATGACAGTCTATATTACCTGTAGAAAGGAATTTTTGTTTCATGGGGGGGGGAGATGTTTTAAAAATATTTTCCGTTTTCCATTGATTTCTATAGTGATATACTCAAGTTTTTCCTTAATTATAGAGTTATCTTTCTTTGGTATCCCAAAAAGTAACGCTTTATGAAAATTCATATAAATATCTATAAAAATTTAAAAATCATTCAAATATGTTAACTTTTGAAATTTGACTTAGAGCTAGGCGGGAGAACAATTCTATTGTTCGTGGTTCTTTAGAAACATGGTGAAAGTCCATCTGCGAGAAAAAAAATTGAAGTTCATTAATGCGTGCCGCGTTCCTCCTGTTTGTATGCAGCACCTCCTGCAAAGGAACTTCCTTTAAACGCGCAACTTCCTCCGCAATCTGGATGATTTCCTTCGGTCCTCCAGCAAGGTAGGGACTATCCGTCTCCAGCACCATACGGTCAAGACTAAGGAACCGGACATCCTGTAGGCTCCTGTCCGAAAAAAAAACCTTAGTTGAAATACCAAATACAACAGAATGTAGCCTCTCCAACCACTCTCTGGCCTCGCCAACTGACCAAGTGAAACAGTGTCGGTGCAAAATGTGGCCTTCCATATCCAACATCTCTATAGCAAGAAGCACTTGTCTGGCGGCCTCACCTGTCCCTGCATCCCTACAATGAAATATAACCGGCTTCTTTGTCTCCCTAGCCAAGACCAATAATTCCGAAAGCAGTTCTGTCTGGCTCTGAAGTACAACTCCCTTACATTTTGATCTGGAGCATGGCTGTGGGCAATTGTAAGTGGTAGTCAAGTCCTTGGCAGGTGGGAACTTTTTCCTGGGGTTGTAATCCTTTGGATGGAGGAAGTCTGTTGCATATTGCCTAAACGACTCCGGAATTCCTCCAATTCCTTGGTGTTTTGATCTTAGACTTTGAGGATTTCCTCATCAAAATGTCCCCTTATAGATGCACTTTCTTGTGTTGCAAATCCTACTGCTTTGATGGTGTCCGTTCTAATTCTATTTGCCTCATTTTCTTTCTCCTTGATGGTATTAGAGAAAAAGTCAATAACTTTCTGTGAGGCTTGCTTCTGCATAGCCGAAGACAATTCCTTCCAGAAGCCTCTAAATTGGCGGTCCTCTTGTTCATTCGGCAGGGTCAGGAAGCGAAATGTTGATGATATACCAGGATGGATAATTCCCCGTCTTGTTTCCGTGAAGGAGACTTTCACGCTTTTTGCAGAGTTCCAGTCGCTCCTTGGAGATTTTCGTAATTTCAGATAATCAACTATCTGTTGCTTTGTTCTGAGTGGGATTTGGATCTGGAAGTCGTATAGTAAAATCCAACTCATCGATTTTGTTGAGAGCTTCTTGGTTAGAAGGAATAGTAAAGTCTTCGTCCATAGTATTGTTCTTTGTTTGCTTTTTTAGAGAGAGTCGACTAAGTCTTTGTAGCATATCTTGTTAAATGTGATAGTCGTACAAAGAAGTCGGTTCACTTTATGCATGAAATGGCCCTATAGATATGCTAATTAATTGATCAACTATATATTTTCTTTTTGAGGCATTAAAATAAAATAGAAACTTGGTGCTTTCATATCCTATTAAAAAATTTCTCCTCAAAGTCCAGGTCTTGGAGAAATGGCTTTATGAAATTGCAATGTTCTTGAATTTTTAGGTAAACAGGTATAATTGAGTACTTTCAATGAAGAAAAATAATATGAGCGCACCCTCTGATCTAAAAAATAAAACATGTCCATGAATCTTCAGAAACAGTTCTATCATTTACTAGTTGCATATTTTAGATCAGGGGTTGCGCTCTATATCAAATATCAAAAATAACTTTAAAAATTGGCCGTTTTGTAGACTTTTTCGGAATATGAGGAAATTGACGCATTTCGTGACGTCATAATGCATTGACTAGCCAGAAGATGACGTCATTTTTTGTAGGATCAGTAGTAATTCATGTAACATTTCACGCCACGTCTATAAACCCCATTTCCACTATACACCTCATTTATACACCTCATTTTCACTTTCACCATAAACCTCAGGTAGTTATTCAATATATAACCCTATACACCTGATTTTCTCTATACACCTCGTTTTTACTTTCACTATACACCACAGCTTACTACTCTGCATCACTATATGCAGTCTTAATTAATGAGGTTTTACATAAAAGAAAACGCCAACCTGGGAACGAGTTTTCGAACAGAGACTGTAAAGGAAGTCACGCTATACCTGCGCGCCGGAATGTAAACGAGAGAAGATTTAATTTGCACTCTACTACAAGGTCATGGTCACACTCAAACAAGAAGAGTCTTCCACGGTCAGCATGACCTCACAAAAAAGTACTTTAACGACCAAATTAAAAGAGTTCAAGAGAACCTATAATACTAAATAAAAGAATAAACATCACTCAGCACAAATCTCATCTTAATCTTTGACTTGTTTAAGACAGTTCTGTCATTATTTAAGACAGTTCTGTCAGAGAATCTAGAAAAAAAAATACCAATTATGATCAACGGTCATCTCAAAAATATTCCCAAGGTTCTTCACATCACGACATCATATGGTCATAAAAATAACATTAGAGTTAACTTA
Source organism: Saccostrea glomerata (assembly GCA_003671525.1). NCBI lineage: Eukaryota > Metazoa > Mollusca > Bivalvia > Ostreida > Ostreidae > Saccostrea > Saccostrea glomerata. The sequence continues at coordinate 451,299 of PRKT01000409.1, forward strand.
TTTAAGACAGTTCTATCTTTGTTTTAAGACAGTTCTGTCAGAGCTAAGAGAATCAAAAGAAAAAAAATACCAATTATGATCAACGATCATCTCAAAAATATTCCCAAGGTTCTTCACATCACGACATCATATGGTCATAAAAATAACATTAGAGTTAACTTATTTAAGACAGTTCTGGCAACAAGTTCATAGGATAATTTCATGACGGAGAAATGTAAGTCAGGTTATTTTCAGAAAAAAAGTGTCAAGGTTATATACTCTCTTTAAAAGGAGAAGAAAAACTGTATTCTTCTAAAGGATAAAAAAAGAAGACTTTTAACACAAATCTAATTTTGTTTTTTCCATCTTCCTTTTGTGTTTAAAAAGATGTCAGAAATTCCATCACTGCAATGGTATTGTAGATGGGCTGTAGATTTTGCAATGCAAAGACGTGAATCAGAAATATTCAGAGATATTTATTTCTATCCCATCACGTGTACGAAACGACATCAAAGAATGAGACTGAGAAGAATTCACAGAAATCTTATGTACACGCAGTATGCCATTAACACTAGATTGTGGTATGATCGCGGAGGCTCGGAAAGAGGATGGGATGATACGGGACTCAATCAGGACCCAGAAGGTTTATTAATTTGTGCTTCCTATGGCAACAACTGCAATGTGATTAGCCATTGCCGAGAAATTTTTCAGCACTTTTTTAATCCACGTCGTTTTAATAAAAGCATGGATATCGCTGTTCGAAAATGCGGAAAGAACACTATTATACTCTTAGGGACTGGGTGTTAGGGGATGTAGAGGTCGGTTATTATCATTAAATTACACAGAAAATGACCTCATGACCCTTCTTATGACGTTATATACCAGAAGATGGATTGGATAGGAATTTATCGATCAAAATGACGTCAAAACTTAGCTTTAAATAAAGCAACACCAAGCAACATTGTTCATCGGTTTTGTTCATCGTCTGCTATTCAACATGGACCTGAGTGCAAACGTTACTCTAAGAAATGGGGTATTCCAAGGAGAGAGAAGAATAAGGATCAATAACCTAGTAGATACCCACAAGAAGATTTCCTTCTCATTGAAAGAATGGTGTTTATTAGTGACCATTTTAGATGAAATCAAAAACTTTGTTCAAATTTTAAAGAAAAATTCAACACCACAGGAGAAAACCTGGGATTTACTTTACCAGGAGCAGGGCAACAAACGGGTCACAGCCAAACGTTTTGAAAGTGGAACCATAATTGTAGACTTTCGGGTTTTTAATTTCCACATTGAGCCTGCACTTCCCACAGAATTTGGAATATCCCTAAACGAGAAAGAATGGGACGAATTTCTGATATGCAGTCGTGAAATAGACGGAGAATGGAGAAACCAGGAAACCATGCGAACAACGATTAAGGAAGTTTTAAAAGACATGGTTGTTAACAAAACGAAAGAACTCTGCCACGGATGCATTACGGATCATCCTAGCCAAAAAGAACACATGGAATTAGGATGTCTTTCGCCGTGGCAAGAACAGAAAAAGGCTTATATGGTGGAGTGTTTTTACACTCTACCACGCGCACTCGTGTTGGAGAAGTATACTGCGATAACCGGTGATTCAACCGATACTTGGAAAAAAAACTCAAGTGTGCCTATGAGGACAGCACTTTCAAAGAAGAATGTTTTGAGATGTCCTAAACACAAACTGTTTAAAAAAAAAACAACAACATTATTATCATATTTTTAAAAACGTGGGTAATAAAATACTATGATGTTTGTATTTTCTATATAATGTTTAACTATACTGTATATATGATATATAAAAAAAATATCAATGCCATCAGTTTTATTTATTTATTTAGATTAAATATGGAGTACAGACAATGATAAACTACAAAATCGTTGTCTCGAGTATCAGAGGAAAAAAGATCTAAATATATTTCTAGATCACAATGCCTTGTCATGGAGAGTAAAAATAAAATACTATATAATCCACAGGTCTGGGAATGTAAAGGCTGTATAAGCCTAGAGTTATACGTAAACGCGATGCTATTACGATCAATAAATTGATTAATTTGCAAAGGTAAATTATAGGGATGTCTACCATAACTATCGAATACATAAGAACGTCTACAGGAAGGAAAATACAAAGCTATCCAATGTTCCCCGCTACTACTATGTACAGCGGTATTAACGATATAAGCACTTGGATATTTATAAACATACATTGGTAAATTATTAGAAGAATATACACCTTGAAATTGACAAGAGAGGACAAAGTCCGAATTACAGAGTTCTTTTATTGTTTGTCCATTCATCATGGAGTGTTTAAGTTAACAATTATGTTTCTAGTATTGTCAATTTCAAAATATGAGGGAAATTCAGCATACAATATACAGGAAACAGTTTCCGTTAAGGCCTGTTCGAAAGCGATTTCTAATCGTACGCTAGCATGGTTTGCTAAGGAAAGGGTGTCGGTATTTCCAAACTGGGGTTGTAGCGAAAAACTGTAAAGACAGTATCCATATTTCCAATCATCTCGATCAATGTTGTTCCCGGAATCGATTTGAGATTTGTCAACAATATCGAATAAACTGCGTTAAGCGGAGATGTAACAATTTTCTTCTATTTTGTAAGGCTGCCCGGGGACACTCACATTATTGACAAATACGCCGACATGACGAGCGCCAAATGTTTGAAAATTAAAAGGGTTTTTCAGATAACTCCCTGTTTGGGCCTCCGTGGAGACCAGTCAAAGAACGAGTTTACTGGGACAGCGGGTCAAGTAAATGTTATCCCAGATGAATCGGGTCTGTCCGGTGGCAATAGAGGCTACTTTAAGATCGGTGTTAATTAGGGGGTATTTGGCTGTTGTCATTTCTAAAGTCTTTGTGTGACCCACAATGATACCTGGGGACACCTGCACTCTGCAAGCCCGGAAAATGACGTCATCAAATACGACCTTGTACTGTGGATCAGGTTCAGCGGACATGAGACAAAAGGAGGGATTTTGTCTATAGAGTTTAATGTTGACAACTACTCCATTCAGCACAAAACGATCAAGTCGACACACATCTTCTAAGATAGGTCCTTCTAAATCAAAAGACAAACTTTCTTTACAAAACACGGTCCGCGAGTACAACCCCGAATTAGCGCCGCTGGGGTCCACGACATCCATGAAGCCAGCATCATCCTTAAAAAATAAGCTGCACTGAAGTTGAGATTGCTTAGCCTCCTCTCCGTAATTCAATAAATTCTGTAGGTAAGCTTTATAAGCATATGTGGCGCCGCCGCTACTCGGGAACTGTTTTCCGTTTAAGGATATGTCCACCTGACTAAAGAGACTGTGCAAAAAATTGTTTATTGGTCCTACTTTTTCATCTTTGTTAATAGCAGTACCATCTACGTGTACTATTCGTGCTTTTACATATAACAAGCTCTTCTTAAGATCAATATAATCAGCATTTCCAGGAACGGAAAACTCTACAGGTCCAGTTTCGCTTATTTGTGAAACGGGTCTGCAATCAACGTAATAAGTCCCAGTGACCCCTGTCTGAGTGACCGTTAAATTAAATAATAACAATTCCTTTGGCAATCCTTCCCGTATACTGTCGTTCTGACTGGTCATTTTTACTGCTTTACTGGTGTAGAATTGCGGATTCTCATCTGATTTATATTCGCTAAAAAATCACGACTGGTTACCTGACGGAGACTTCTTTCGATGAAGGGTAAAGTTCTCTTCAGATAGAACCACTGCATGGGAGTAAGTTGTACTCCGAATAAGGTAGGTAGATGGGGGGTCATTTGTTTTCAACAGTTTAGATGAAGGTTCTGACATCTCATTTGCATTTACACGGGATTTTTTCTTACATTCCTCTCTACAACACTTCAGCCTACATTTAGAGCACAAAACATCATCTTCACGTATGTTACTCGTGGCAAAACTCCTCTCCAGGATTCGAAAGTCTTCTTCTTTAATACGAAATCTTTCAGAGGGATTTGTACGACGCTTGCAAAGACAGCAAGGGTAAGATCTAGGTGCTGGATTTGATATTTTTTTCTATTATAATTAACAATTAAAATATGAAATAAAAACAAAAGCAAATACAGATGCA
>PRKT01000409.1:455509-504282 GCA_003671525.1 Saccostrea glomerata
CCCCCCCCCCCCCCCCTCAAAAAAAACAAAAAGGAAATAAATGATCAAAAAAATGTTCAGTGTCAAACATAATTGAAATTCAGTAAACGAACGACCATTCGGGCATCAAAAAAATTCCGGGAGAATTCAGCACGCCCCCAACGGTCCGGAGGCCCTGTTTCAACCGCTCATTATATAACGCCGCTTAATGATATACATATAATTACGCATTGCTTTGAAACGCTTTTTTTCAAAAATCATTGCATTTAAAATAGTGTACAATCTTATCCGCTTAATGATATATGCTGCATATATATATCCCTTTAGATGGATTTAAGATGGCGGGTGATCTAATTATAGATGTATGGCGTAATTTGAAGTAATATGAATCATATTCATTTATAGATTCAAGATGGCGGTTGGTCTTATTTTAGATGTATGACGTAGGTTAAAGAAATACATGGTTAGCTTTTTAAAACAAGCTGAGTGTCAGCCACTGGAATACAGAAAGTTTCTTTCTTGTTTTTTATTGGTTTATGATTTGATCTATCCATCATGTGTTCCTTAAATGTTATAAATGCCATTGTAAGATAAGTTAAATTGTTGTGATCATTTCCTTATTTGTAACGTAATGCCACATACATAATATTAAATAACAAAGCATAGAATTTTTTTAGTTCAGAATCATGACAATTACAATGATCTCCAATACAATTTATTCTCTTCAAGGCAGACGTCAGGGAAATTTCATCTTATACCGGTAAATGAACAAAAGCCACCTTGGCAACTAAGATCACGTTAAATTCTATGAAAATGATATAGATTATGATGAATAAAAGGAAGTTAGACTTTGTGTTAGATTGTTTTTAAATATTATCACATAACAGTTTTTATTTGTGCATTTCGAGGCAATGCATGGGAGGGGGGGGGGGGGGGGGCATACTGCATCTGTAATTTAATTTCGAATTTTAAGAATCTATAATAGAGTTATTAGGAAAGAAAAGAATTGCTTCCAAAAAGTAATGAGCACCACAGAAAACAATTTTAAATGGATATACAAAATATGTTTATACATGCAGTACGTATATACACATGTACACAAAATGTCTTTGATGATGTCTACCATCATAGCAAAACTGTAGATTAAAAAACTAAAATCCACCCCCTCTCTCCTTTCATTGGGGGGGGGGGGGGGGGGGGGGGGGGGGGGGGGTAGTTGACCCATAAATCAGCACAGTTCCCTCAGCTATCGCATTTCCACTGTGGTCTTACATGTGGGCGCGGTTCACGTGCACAAGCGGCACTTACACGTCTATCATTATATAAATTATAAGATTTTTTTCTGTCTTAAAGTTTTCTTCAGAGAAATTAGTAAAGGCTACATCAACCCGACGTCAGATGACGCAGGAGAAGTCGAAGTTAATACAGCCGCAAAGGTGCCCGAAGATGAGAAATAAATACTGTAATGTTTTGGAATTTACTAGAATTGTATCACAATCTGTTTTATAATTGATTTGACACGTAAGCAAAGTTAGCTCTCTGACTCTCCCAGAGTTCAGTAACCTACTGACATTAATCTGAAATTGAGTCACCTACATTTCCTGTTTCCCAGGCTCCAGAGACTATAAAATATAAATGATTTGGTACAAAGACACTTACTTGCTTACTGATATCCAATGTAGTCAGGCTGTATATATATTTGTGCTTATTAGATAAACTATATAAAATATATACCGGTGTTGTTTCTGATATATTACAATGGCGACGAGGATGTACAAATCATGTTAACTCTGTGATTTAATTCGTTGGAGAAGTTAAATCTGAGATTCAATTAAATTTGAAGATATGGCAGCGAAAATTGATTTACCTTGCGTACCTCAGTTTGTGATAGGAGGAGAACTAACAAATGTAGCCCAAAGATGGGAAGATTGGATGAAGAGATTCAAATATTATATGGAAGCATCCGGAGTTACTACTCAGAAACAAAAGCGTGCGCTTCTCCTACATTTAGCAGGACCGGAAGTTCAGGACATATATGATACTATTGAACATACAGGTGAGAACTTCGATGATATAGTTAATGATTTAAATACCTACTTTGCACCCAGAAAAAACGTTGCTTTCGAAAGACATATGTTTCGTCAGGCATCACAAAATGAAAATGAAACAGTTACAAATTTTGTGACACGATTGCAAAAACTTGCAATATCTTGCGACTTTGGAGTGGCAAAAGATGACAATATCCGTGATCAGGTCATCGATAAATGCAAATCAACAGCACTAAGAAGAAGATTTCTGCGAGAAAAAGAACTCAACTTGATGAAAGTACTGGAAATATCAAGGGCCGTAGAAATGTCAGATAGTCAGGCACAGAAAATGGAAGAAAATCCAGCTATTCCACAGGAGGTCAACAAAATTAACCAACAGATGAAATCGAAAAAGTTTCCAAATTTCGAAAAACCAAAACCAAGTCGTACATGGGAACGGAATGGCAGAGGTCATGGAACACAACATTCTGGATACAAAGGACCCGGAGGGCAACACCAATTCCCTAGAAACAACCAACGATGTTACAGATGCGGAAATCAAGGTCATTTTGGTCGTGACTGCAGAATAACACGGGGAAAAAAGTGCAATAAATGTGGAAATGAAGGTCATTTTGCAAAAGTGTGCAACACCAAGCGCCTTAATTGCGTTGTTGAAAATACTACCCCTGAATTCGCCTTCAGTGTATCTAAAAATAAAACACCTACAATCAAAGTTAAAATCAACAACAAAGATGTAAGTGTTATCATTGATACTGGAGCTAGTGTCAACATTCTAGACGGAGTAACATTTCGATACTTGTTTCCAGACAATAAAGCTTTGAAACACCCAACATCAGAAATTTTTGCATACGGATCACCAAAACCACTGAAACAACTTGGTATCATTACGGCAGAGTTGAAACATAACGGCGAATCTATTCGTACAACTTTCCATGTAATTCCCGGAAAATATGGAAACTTGATCAGCAAAACAACAGCTGAGCAATTAAAACTGATTAAACTGGAGCAGCATTTCATCAAGGAGATAACAAAAGAAGCTTCCACAATAGTTCAGGAATACAGTGACCTATTCGTTGGACTTGGAAAACTTAAGAAATTTCAACTCAAGTTACATGTAGACAACACGGTACGACCAGTGGCTCAACCCATACGCCGTCTGCCATATCACATGCGTGAAGCTGTTGGAAACAAAATTGATGAATTGGAAAATTTAGATGTTATTGAAAAAGTTGAGGGACCGACACCATGGGTTTCACCTCTTGTTTGCATACCAAAACCGAAGCAAAACGACGTGCGAATCTGTGTGGATATGCGTCAAGCAAATAATGCGATAATGCGGGAACGATTTCCTATTCCGAATGTAGAAGAAACACTACAAGAAATGAATGGAGCTACCTGTTTCTCAAAACTTGATCTTAAATCGGGATTTCATCAAATTGAATTAGAGCCAGATTCAAGAAACATAACAACTTTTGTCTGCCACAAAGGTTTGTACAGATACAAAAGACTAATGTTTGGAATTTCATGTGCACCGGAAATTTACCAACGAATAATACAGCAAGTCTTACAAGGGATCACAGGCTGTAAGAATATATCAGACGATATAATTGTCTTCGGCAAAACAAAAGAAGAACATGATAAAGCGCTTCGGGATGTTTTCAATAAACTTCGAGAGAGTAATCTGACCCTGAACAAAGAGAAATGCGAATTTTACAAGACAGAGCTGAAATATATGGGACACATATTATCCAAAGAAGGAATTAAAGTCGACGAAGAAAAAGTCAAAGCAGTTCAGGAAGCAAAACAACCCAGTAATGTACAAGAAGTCCGAAGTTTTCTTGGACTTGTCAATTACTGTGCAAGATTCATTCCAAATTTAGCAACAATAGCTGAGCCAATCAGTAAGCTGACACGCAAGTCAACAAAATGGGAGTGGGGAAACACGGAAACAAAAGCTTTCGTCCAACTAAAAGAGTTATTAACATCATCAGAAGTTATGGCGTACTATAAACTAAGCGCAGAAACAAGACTAATCGTAGATGGAAGTCCTTATGGGCTCGGAGCAATATTAGAACAAAAACAAGATGACGGAGAATTTCGTCCAGTGGCTTACGCAAGTCGTACCCTCACCGACACGGAGCGACGGTACTCTCAAACCGAACGAGAAGCACTGTCAATTGTATGGGCATGCCAACGATTTCAAACATATTTGTATGGAGTAGATTTTACCATTTTGACAGATCACAAACCCCTTACCTACATATTTACACCAAAACACAAACCACCTGCTAGAATAGAACGATGGATCATGAAACTACAACCATTTAAATTTACTGTGATCTATACTCCCGGAAGCCAAAACGCAGCTGATGTACTTTCAAGCCAGGAAAATGCAAACAATAATACTTCGAATCAAGAACAAACAAGCGCAGAAGACTATGTCAATTTTGTAATCGAACACGCAGTACCAAAAACAATGACTATAGCGGAAATTGAGCGCGAATCCGAAAATGACCCTACGCTGCAACAAGTACGGGAAAACATCACTTCAGGAAACTGGACCAAATCGGACAAAATTTTACCATTTTACCATATCCGATCAGAGTTATCAGTTCGAGGACCGATTGTACTGAAACAGGCTCGAATGATCATCCCACAATCCCTGCGGAAGAGAACACTGGAAATCGCACATGAGTCGCATCAAGGAGTCGTTAAAACAAAGGCACTTTTACGAGAAAAAGTGTGGTGGCCAAAAATGGACGAAGATGTTGAAACCGCTGTATTGTCATGTCGTGCATGTCAAATGGTATGTAAAGCAAATCAACGAGAACCCGTTACGATGACAGACCTACCCACAGGACCTTGGAAAAAATTAGGAATGGATTTATGCGGACCATTCCCAACTGGAGAACAAGTATTAGTGATAGTTGATTACTATACCAGATATCCAGAAATCGAAATCATGAAGTCTGTAACTTCAGAAGCTATTATTAGACGACTAGTAAGAATTTTTGCAACCTATGGATTACCGGAAGAAATAGTCACCGACAACGGCAGACAATTCATATCGGATGAATTTGAAAATTTCTTAGCGCGGAACGGAATTAAACATCACATGTACAGAACTTTACCGTACTGGCCTCAAGCTAATGGAGAGGTTGAAAGGTTTAATGCAACACTAAAGAAATCTGCACAAATCGCAAAAGTAGAGCGCAAGGATTGGAGATTTGAAATATATAAATTTCTCCTAAATTATCGGAATACACCGCACAGCACGACAGGAGAATCACCTGCAAAATTAATGTTCGGCAGAGAATTGAGAAAAAAAATTCCACAATTGCCACAAATTCAAAGGAACAGAATTCTTAACCGTCGGGACAGAAGAAATAAAATTCGAATTAAAACATATGCAGACCGATTGCTCAACGCAAAATCTGTCAAATTGCTTGCGGGGGAGAGAGTGCTGATATAGAACAATATGCCAAAATCCAAGTTAAACACAAAATGGAATGGACCGTTCACAGTTATATCTAACGAGGGCAATGCTGTGAAGATTGACATTAATGGTAGAGCTACTTATCGAAACATCAACCACGTGCGACCCTTTAACGGCACGCGACAATGACAGTTTTATTTAACAAACATTTGTTGCTGAAGCAAAGGCACTTGACTCTTGAGAAAATGTTTAACCTCATTTACAATTTTTTGTTTGTCCATCTGTTAAGTATAAATTCAAAGAGGGGAGGATTGTAATGTTTTGGAATTTACTAGAATTGTATCACAATCTGTTTTATAATTGATTTGACACGTAAGCAAAGTTAGCTCTCTGACTCTCCCAGAGTTCAGTAACCTACTGCTGTACTGTGTCCTTTGACTGTCCATAGTGAAATAAACGCTTAAGCCAAAAGAAGGGTTATTTTTATTAGTGAAAACCCATTTTCATTGGACTAAGTGTCAAAAAATAAGTACGTAAATTAAATTCAAACTTGCACACGGATCAAAGGGGGGCGTTTTAAAATGGAAGAGTCAATATGTCCAACAGATGTTTTCAAATATTGCCATTGCATTCTACTCATTTGTATTCCCTCAAAAGTAGGTAAACCGTCTTGAAAACGCCGAATTTCAATCAATCTGTTCTGATTTAAGCTACATATAGAAACATAAACATCGTTAGTAATGGGAAACTGATCAGTATACGAGCACATTGGAAACGTTTTGTTATCATCATTTTTCCATCTTACGATATCCGTGGTTAAATCAATGCCATTTTGTCTTTTCTCCAGCCATAGGAGATTGACACAAAGCAACACAAGAACTGCCATTAAAATGATAAACATTGGAATCATCCACACTTTGTCCCTCCAACAACGTTTGAGTGTTGTTCTACATTCTTCATCACAAGTGTTATCAATCAAATTTGTCATAACCGCAACACTCTCCATTTTTTTCTACCCCAACTCTTTCTTGGCCAATTCAAAAGACTGAATGAAGAATTGACAATCCCTTTTATTCTTTTATACTCCTCATGAAATAGCATTGGTCATAAACAACGACCAATTACTTTAGACACTCTATTTATCACTTCACTTTACATCTGTGTATTTTTATTTTAAATCATATAAATAAAATTTCGGGTGTTTTAATTATAGATTTAAGACAAACATCTATAATTATACATTTCTCATACGATTGTGCGATGGCGCATGCTCAGATGTCATTTTAGGAATTGCACAACCTTGCGTCATAAATCTATAATTGATCCTCCGCCATTTTTAAATACATCCAAAAATAAAAACATCCATATCTATAAAGGTATATATGCAGCAGAAATCATTTACATATAGTGAAAATAATATTGGTGATAATGTTTCCCCTTGCATTAAACCTATATCATTGTGGAAGTAATCACTCAGAAAACCATTGTATTTAACACAACTTTTAACATTATTGTAAAGGGATTTGATTATCTTTAACATTTTACCTTGGATGCCTAAATGGAATAATTTTTGCCATAATTTTATCCTATCTACAGAATCAAATGCTTTTTGAAAGTCAACAAAACAGCAATATAATCTTTTCTTATTAGAAAGGTACTTATTTATAAGCGATTGCAGAACAAAAATAGCATCAGTTGTTGACATTCCTTTACGAAACCCAAATTGTGCATCCGTCAATATATCATAGGAGTGCTCCCATTCCAGTATCCTATTGTTTAGAACACTTGTAAATAATTTACCAAAACAGCTTACAATAGATATACCACGATAATTGTTGACATCATTCTTATCTCCTTTTTTAAACAATGGAGTAATGAAACACTTCGACCATGATTCAGGGTAAAAACCAGAGTTAAAAATATTATTAAAGACTTTATGTAACAGCGGGAGCAATTCGTCGCGGCATTTCATAAACAGTTCGTTAATAATACAATCTTCTCCACAACTTTTATTTGTTTTTAACTTTTTAATTGCTGTGCGTATTTCTTCGAAACTGATCTCTGTATCCAACTCGTCGTACGCAGCATCCGAATAAAATTCTTTTTTCAAGTTGTCGCCCGTGTTAGAACTGAGATTTTTAAAATGAGTGAAAAAATCTTCTAGATTTAAATTACAATCAACATGGTTTGTCTTTTTTGTTTTAAAAAGCTTAAAGAATTGTTTTGGGTTCTGTTTCTTCAAAAAAGTAAGCATATCGCCCTCATGGCGTTTGTACTGTCGTTTAAGTTTGTTTTCAAATTTTTTGTAAGTTTGTTTGGCGTTTGAAAGAACCTCTCTATTTTCTGAAGTTTTATTTGCATTGAACACATTTAGTTTGTGTTTGTACTCATTATAAAGATGTTTACACTTATCGTTAAACCATGGTTTATCCTCATATTCTTTAGATAATTTTTTTGTATTAATGCCTTGCTGAGGGTTAGATTCACGAACATCACAGAAAGGGAGTACGCAAGTACTTAACTGACCTCGCAGTTACTCTACCATGACAATTGTTTACAACGTGTTCGTTATTCTGAATGATCGAAAATCTCAATGAAACACTAAAGGAAACTGGTGAATGGTCAGAAAAAACTGTAAAATTACCTGATTTGAACTTACTTATACTTGATAATTGAGTATTTTCAACCAATACGTAATCTATCAAACTAAAGCCTCTTTTACTATAAAAAGTCAAATTACCTACTTCATCACCATTTATTCTGCCGTTTACTATTCGAAAACCAGTAGATTTACAAAAATCTAAAAGTTGTCTACCCAAACCATTTACACATTTATCCATATTATTACGCTTTATCGGAACATTATCTTCGACGTAATTATCTTTCAAAAAATCTGAATATGCACCGTCTCGTAGAAGTTTATCGTGTTTAATATAGTCGTCATGCTCCGCTGTTCTAGCATTAAAATCTCCAAAAATATATACCTGACCTTCATTTTTAAATTCACTATACAATTCCTCTAGTAATTGAAAAAAATTAACATCAACCTGTTCATAAAAAGAACTATTTTCAGAAGGAATGTAACAAAAAAATAAAAATATTGGGGTTTCACATTCGACTTTTAAGCAAATTACACTATCCATCAAGTTTTTAACTAATTTTATCCTTGAACATAAAAAACTTCTATAAAAAATTACAATTCCTCCACCTTTTATTTTTCTGGGAACAATGAAGTGTTCGTAACCTTCCAAATGAAATTCATCGTCTGGATTAATCCAGCATTCACATAGACAGATAACGTCATAACTAGTAATGATTGAAACAAATTCAGAATGAGACAGTTTTTCGGATAGAGATCTTGCTATATTCCAAGATAGTACTGAAATGTCACTGCGGTCACTCTCGACGCGTCCCTAAGCGTTGCCCCTCGCAGTTGGGTCAGGTGATTGATCGTCAGTTCTGTATTCCATCTCCTCTTGGTGATTCTCAGACTCCTCTGGAATATAAGGCTTGCCGTTTACAATAAGTTTGTCTCTAACGAGTTTCACACGCTTACCTTCGGCACGGAGACGGTGCATAACCGGAAGTAGATGTCTCCTTCGCTCGCTCATATCAGCTGGTAGTTGCTCCTGGATGCCGTAGGGCTTGTTTTTCAGCATATATCCCCTGTCCTTTACCATCGTACGATCGTGGGCATATATAAATCTCGCCACTATTGGTCTCCTCCCGTCATTACGATATTTTCCGAAGCGATGTACACTTCCGAATTCGATGTAGTGGCTGATATTCAACTCGATGCGAAGAAAATCTCTGAGTTTGGCTTCTGTATCCTCTTCACGTGTTTCATTTCCAAGTCCTGTAAAAACCAGGTTATTTTTCATTGAACGCCACTGTAACTCTGACACTTTCTCTTGCAACCCCTCCCGTGAACGTCTAAGGTCATCGACGCTTTTGTGAAGACTCTCGATCATCTTTTCTTGTCTCGCTAATTCACGTTCAGCTCCTGAATTTACAGAAGATTTCTCCTTTCCAAATTCGTCGACTTTATGTGACAAAAAGTCTAAGGATTCCGTATGGTCGTTCGAAGTTGACTCAAGCACCCCGACTCTTTTTTCTAAGTTAGAAACCTGAACGGTCAACTTTTCAATGACACTTTTGATGTTACTTAACTCGTCTAGTTTGTTTAACACAAAATCTAATTTTTGGTTTGTCTCCAGAACAGTGCCAATTAACTTCTCAACACTCGTGTCCGATTCGGTAGGCCACCATTTTGGTGTCGACGTAACGAATGGCCGATCCCCCTGCTGTTTTCCACCCTCAGCGTCTCTCGTGTCATTATTTTGAGACCCATACAGAACATTGTTGGCCGCTGATATTATATGACTTAAAAAAGTCTTGTTATGTCCGCCAGAAACATTGTTTACACTATCATTACTCATATCACTCAAATTATTGTTACTAGACCCACTCACCTCAGGGCTCGTATTTGCTTTCCGTTTCTTGTTTCTAGATTTTCCCATGTTTTACAGTAGATACACAAGATATACTTTGTCCTATATCCTATTTACCTTCACCTTCACAAACACAATTCAACTTTCCTTAGTCTCCAAGAAGTAAACGCCACGATAGACACTGGATTCAACGACCGTGACGAGCGGTGAAAAACACGTCCGTTCACTTCGAACACTACTCTCCCATCCACCTTGCTCCATTGTTCTCTGTCACGGTCATGGCTCCTAAAGGTAAACCTGCGGTCAACCCCATTGTTCTTTCCATTGTTCTCCCAAACAATAGGCCCATTGTTCCCCCCCCCCTATATGTCGGCTATACTACTATCGGTTTTAAGTTTCTTTTTTAGATCCATAATTTATTTTTTTTAATTTTTTTTAAACAAGATTTTGATTTCTGTTCTATGTTGCCGCATCCACACTGTAAAACATCTTCTATGATCACTGTAGGAAACTGGCTAATTGTAGTATATACTACGGTCATCAAAACATGTCGGCCGAGGTCATCGCTTAGACTTTTTCAGTCAATATTTTAAACATTTGTCAGGTAATTTGTGTTATTTCTTGCAAAATTTAAAAGAACACTAATGAAAACTTGCCATTAATGATTGTAGCTTACTTGAATTTAAAGAAATATAGCTGTAGTAGGACCTCAAAGATTTTGACAATGATGACCGTAATAACCACACTCAACAAAGTAGATGACGACCGTAATATAATTATAGAGATGACCGTAGTATATGTACAAAATCAATTTAGACGAAGATATCTTATTTAATATCAGTACTTGATGTTCAATACGAATTCATTATACAAGATCTATATACTAATTAGTATGGAGGTCATAAAAAAGAACTTAAACGTTTTATATATGATTGATTTAATACTTATCGATAAGAGAAGCCACGGTTAATTTAGAATGTTAAACAAAGTATGAATGAAAAAATCCTGAAAAAAAGTAACACTTTTCTTCGACCTTATTTTATTTTTTTCTGTGTTATTATACATTATACATATAAAATAATAATAATTAT
The DNA here is from genome assembly GCA_003671525.1 of Saccostrea glomerata. NCBI lineage: Eukaryota > Metazoa > Mollusca > Bivalvia > Ostreida > Ostreidae > Saccostrea > Saccostrea glomerata. The sequence goes on from PRKT01000409.1 coordinate 466,515, forward strand.
TATAGCGACTATTAAGTTTATTTTGAATCCTTTGGAATAATATTTATATTGCGATCATCACTACATTGTAAGTCCTAGTCCTTTTCTGAAAAAAGACAAACCTCGCCCTTCAAATAGTTTTACTTGCAATTGTTTACCAAAATGACAGTGACTCATCACTATATCTCATGTAATAAACATCCTTTGTTTATAGAACTTGCCGATATCAAACAACAAGTGGTGTGCAATTTTTGCCATGTTCTGATGTTTTTCAATAAAGCACAAAAGTCATCCAAACGACCAATATCTTCCATTTTCCTGATAAAATCAGAAAGAACACTGTGAATTTCACTGCTTTCTGTGTTAGTCTCAGCATCTTGTCCAAACTCACATTGCTGCTGACGTTTACTTTCATGAACTTCATTTTTTTTACTCTCAACATTTATACACACTGTATATCCATTACTGATTTTTTTTTTGTTTAAGTCCAGATAAGTATGTAGGAAAGTGAATAGATTTATATAGTTTTTTTTCAGTTTCTGAATTAAGTTCTATTTTACGTATGCTGAACCCTAACCCTAACCTCTCTTCCAAATAATGAAATATGCTATGTACACTGAACCAAACTTCTAAGTGTTCACCTTACATTTTTTGAAGTTTTAAAGAACAAATATTTACATTCGCTGTGTTTTTATAGTAAGCTTACTGTGAAATTGATTTGAAAACAATTTTCGTGTATACTCACGCGTAGAAATATACACGGAGAAACGTGCGTTAACGTGACGTCACAATGAGTCTGCAGCGACGTTAGTAAAAATGCAACGATAAAGGGCAGCGAGAAATTCAAATATTTAGCATATTTTAGTTGCTTCCAAACATGTAAAATTTAAATATAAGGAATGTTTTTCAGTTTAGTGTGAATTATTGGTGTGTGAATCGCTTCATGAAAAATATGCCTATGTGCAAGTCTGTGTGATTCACACACCAATAACTCACACAAAACTGAAAATCATTCCTTAAATGCAAACAATAAATGATTTCTTTAATTCTTGGTTGATGATGCATAATTAAGTTCAATGTTGCATAAATTTCATGCAAGTATCTCGTCAGAATTTTAAGCAAAGTATCAAGGAAATGATGTACCCTCAAAATGAAAATTTCACGCAAAAAATCTATATGGAGTATTACCACCACTCGCTCTAATTTCTTCAAGACAATTTTTACTGTTGGATACCATGTATCCCTGAATAGGAGATTGACCCATCTGCTGCCACACCTACTGTATAGTTCTTTCGAACAGTCGAAATTGTGTGGAAAGGGAGGGCTTTGACTTTTCTCATAAAATCCTAATTATGTTCAATGGGATTAAGATCCGGGTATTTGACAGTGTATCTTCACACAGATGCCTTGTAGTTAATATCCTAGAGAAGGAAGCACGGATGTGCACCGATTCAGAATAATGATTACTTGGACTGATATTAGACTGTCACGAGCACGGATTTTTTTCTTTTTTTTTAACATTTTCGTACGATTGAAATTGTTTGTTTTCATGTTCCGGAGATTGTTTCTGGACAATTTACCAACCTTTTACCACGGTGTGATGCGAGATTTTGTCCTCAGACGAAGATCAAGGTCAATTCCGGTTTGGTTGAACTTGTCAAAAACTTTCAAATTGTGTTATATTCGTGATCGATGAAAAATGACGCACAACATATAGAACTAGTGTTAATTGTAACGGGGACCGTTACAGATGTTCCCCAAACGCTCCCCAACTCCCTTTTGGTGCCATATTCCCTGTAATCTCTATTAAATAAGAAATACTTTATGGAATTTAGACTTAATCAAGGTCTTCCCGGAAAAAAACTAAATATATTTTAAAATAGGCATTGCACGCGTGTTCATGTGCGTAACGACCATATTATCTTGTCTACACTATCTAAAATTTTAATATACTTAATATCAAAGCATTTAATCCAAAAGCATTAAAAATGCACTCATTCGAGTGTATTTTTAATTTTACTTATTTCACGTGCACGGACTTGCACGCACGTGCAAGCACGTGCATAATGACTTCACCTTCTTGTAGGAGTCTCTTATATTTATCTATGTACTAAATATATATGTAATAAATCCCACCATGTTTGGTTGAAAAACAAGGGAGTTATAGCCATTTGAAGTTTCAGCCAATCAGATTGCAGCACACATGCATGCGCGTGATTTCATAATTTTTTATCTTTATCATATTGAAGGATATCAAAATGAATGACTATATTTTAAAATTCCAAATATTTCGTCAAAAAACAAAGGAGATATAGCCATTTAAAGTTTCAGCCAATCAGATTGCAGCACACGTGCATGCGCGTGATTTCATGAATTTTTTTCTATAACATATTTTAGTATATCCTAATGCATGACTATGCTTTAAATTTCAAAGCATTTCGTCAAAAAACAAAGGAGATATAGCCATTTAAAATTTCAGCCAATCAGATTACAGCACATGCGCATGCGCATGCTTTCATGAAAATTTTTATATATCATGCTGTAGATCTTCATAATATAGGACTATGTTCAAAATTTCAAAAGATTATGACAAGAAACAAGAAAGATATTGAGACTTTAGTTTCAGCCAATCAGAGGGAAGCGCACGTGCATGCGCGTGAGATCTTGCCATATTGACCACGTCATCTTATTTATACTACTAATATATCCTTATATTATGAGTTTCAAAACATTTCATCAAAAAATAGAAAAGTTACGGTAGGATTCATTATATTGGTCATTTCACGTGTTGCACGTGCCCGCTCTTGCGAGCACGTGCGCGCAAAATGACCTTCGTTCGGCAACTTTACATAACATGCCTACTAACCCTAAAATCATTTTACCTAAGTCGGATGTGTAGTTAACAAGATCACTCGTGGACAAAATTTTCCCAGGAAGAAGAAAAATAATAATAATAAGAAGAAACAGAGTAAAAACAATATGTTCCCCAACTTCGTTTGGGGAACATAAATATGTGCTTGTGTGGGTTTTGATACTGTTTGTTAATTTTTAAAAGTAATATCAAGTACAACTAGAGAGTTTACTATTGCTGGCAATAGCGTATGTAGCCCCGAACTGTTCCCCTATTTCCATGGCAACTATTGATAATTTCGGACAAGACTTTCATTCATGGTATCACTAAAAGAATAGCCATTAGCTAAGATTGGACAACCATCAATTCTTATAATTCTTTTCAGTTCTTTGATTTAAAAATCAAAGTTCAAGAATTTTCACCTTCCTCTAGTCTCCATGGCAATAATCGATTATTTGAAAATTTTGAATGCAAATCGCACAACTATACAATTACTAATCACTAAAAAAAAAAGGGTTCATGACGAATGTTCTAGGGACTAGAGAGTACCCTTCCGGACAAAATTCGTCGCATTTTTTAGGTTTCCATGGCAATGGTAGATATTTTTAAACTAAATGACCATATCAGGTCCAGTCCAAAGACTATTTCTACCTACGTAGCTGTTAATAGCTACCTAGGTATGTAAAGCTACCCAAAGTAGCTATTTTTATCTACTTTATATAATTTCTGAATTTTGCGACCAAAGGACTAAACGGCGCAACTTGATGAATACCATATTTTTTCATACGGTCACACTAATGATGAATTCATACAACAACATTTTGGCCAAAAATGATTACTTCCTGAATCGGCAATTTTACATTTGTTTCTATGCAAAATTGACAATATACGAAGTAATCATTTTTTGGCCAAATTTTTGTCATATTCATCATCAGCGTGACTGTATCAAGAAATTTCGTGCTCACCATGTTGTGACGTTCATGCATTTGGCCACAAAATGCAAGTAAAGCAAAAGTAGGTAAAAATAGCTAATTATTATACATAAATAGCTAATTTTTTTTATCAGTGACTTTTTTTTCTTTAACGCGTTCAACAGGGTATCGGCTAACCAAGCAGCGAAATAGTAAGATATTATACACCTATTTACTGGCTATGAGGACAATAGCAAGTTTATTGTCCCCCAAGACAGCAACTATTTCCCGAGGCGTAGCCGAGGGAAATAGTTGCTGTCGAAGGGGACAATAAACTTGCTATTGTCCGAATAGACAGTAAATAGGTGTTTTATTATACCGAAGTAAACATTACTTGTGTCAGACACATCATTGCAAGACAAGACAACATATAAAGGTCTTCATATTTAATATATTTTTTTAAATCAACAAAGAAAAAGGTTCAACAATTAACATTTTCAAAAAAAAAACAGTTCAATTAACAATGTATCGTTTTTGCAATTTAATTCTTTCCAAAATGGAAATGGATATTTGATCCAGTTATATTTTGAATAGAAATACCATGTGGGAGTTGGACATTGTTTGCAGTCATATAGTTCTGGGGTTGGACATTGTTTGTTGCCATGTAATTCATTTCAAAGTTTTCTATGTTTTCGAGTACACTGTTGGTCAGTAAATCTGGAATGTTCAAATCATCATCAAGAAAATCCGGTAAGTTGAGAGCTGGTTGAGCCGTAGATGCTTGTGATTTACGGGGGATTTTTGGTGCTGGTTCATCTGATTTCACACAGTTGCTCAGGATGTTTGAGATCTCCCTCTGCTTCTGCTCACCTAGACGTTTAGTATATGAACGAACAGAACTTTCAGACTTGTGCCCACTAATTTCCATGATGTGTCTTGTTTCTATTCCATTTTCATCTAAATTTGTAATGCATGTTGCTCTGATGCAATGGTTCGTGTACCGTTTCGACAAATCCGCTTCCTCGCTTACTTTCGCCATAATTTTACCAAGGGTATTCTTTCCTACTGCCATGTTATCGTACCACAGGTTCTCCGACACATTTTTTACTTTTTTGGGCCGTTGCCAAAAATAAGGATTTTGGGGGTGAAGCTTACTCAAGTAGAGCTGAAACGCAGCAACAGGACAGTCTTTGTCACCTGAAATATTAGTACATCTTATTAAGATAAAGTAGCTGGTGATAACATTAATCATATTTAAGCAGATAAATATCACATCTGATGTATCATAAGGATGAGTCTAATATATGTATTTTACTGTTACATTGTCTCAATGTTTTACCTGGATTCTCATAAATTCTGCCCTCCTTGTCATCGTGATCTCTAATATCATCTCCTCGATGATTTTTTGTCTGTCTTTTTGTCTTCATTCTGATGTATTTCCTCCCCAAGGAATCTGTGTTTATCTCAAAATCTTCTTTCTTCACCTCTCTCACATTTTCTCGTCCTCTGTTGCAGTTATAGTAAATAAACTCAAAAAACACTCTATTCTGCAAAGACTGAGGATTGTCCAATTTAAAACAGTCACTTTGGTAAAGTTTTCTTAAATCATCCTGTGTTATACTGTCTTTATGTTTTACGTCTCCCATGCCCTCTTTTTTTAGCTTGACCAAAACCGCTTTGAAAATTTCATTGGCGGACTTGTATTGTTCATTGTTCACGATGTCTTCCGATCGAGTTTTCAGGAAGTGTTTCTGTAACCCGAATCGCAGGGTGACCATGGACTTTTTAGCGTAGAAGGAACCATCTGTTTTACGAACCTCGCAGTAGAATTTCCTGAGTGTCGTAACAACCTGAAGCGTTTCTGCTTGCTCGAGTTGTGTAATGTCCGTAATTTCACTGTTTTTAGCTCTAAGATAGTCATTCAAGATGTTAATCGATGCTCTAATTACTTTTTTAGTATTGACTGCATCCTTTTCTTCCAGTATAGTCTCTAAATTCCCTTCCGTCAAAGATGCAAAGCGCTCGGCCATGATTGTCGTCTGGTAAACAAATTAGAGTTATCGGACTTTGACGTCACGATTTTGATAAAATAAGAAGAGTTCCGAGATGAAAAGCGAGGGAAATCGAATGCTGCCGTTGAATAGTTTGAGGACTATTCACCATGGTCAAATAGCACAAAAACTATTTTACAGTAGAGAGTGTTTAGAAAATATAGCATGTTTATTCGTCATATTTTTATATAGAAAAAATAAACAGAGGTATAATAACTATCTTTATTGAACGCAAAATCACGCATATATACCGTTTCCCCGCAATCACGCATTTTCACGCACTTATAAAAATTCATTTTATCTTTAATCACATGCCAATTTCCTTTGATTTTATACTTGCAAAACCCTCGTTAAATAAGAAAACTTATTTTTGTTTTAAGGAGGAACAGGACCTTTAGCTAAAACAATTCCTGTCAATGAATTTTTTTTGTATTTTTTATATTATTAATTTAATATGTACTTAACATTTTAAACCGGTCCTGTCATGAGATTTCTTGACTAATTTAAAAGATATCGCCTCACAAATATCGCCCTGCATAGTGTTTGAATGGAGTTTCGAAACTTCAGGTTTACGGGTCCGTTACAGAGTCCATAATGCGAATTTTTGCGCACAAATAATAAATATGTTTGATAACGCTATATACTTGAATATTTTAGAATATCCATAGTGTTTAAATTATCTGAAAGCATTTGTTTTAATTTTACATAGTATTTTGGTGGGATAATTTCTTAATTTTCAAGGCAGCTTCAACAACAAAAACCTCATTTTGGAAAAAATTCTGTCAATAAATATCGCTAAATTTACGATTCAATGTCAGTCCTTCATCGTAATTATTAACTGCATAAATATCGAAGGGTGAAGCTTACCTCAATATCGCACAGGACATCGTTGAATTAGACGTATGCATGATAAAAACGCTTCACGTTTGCATTTTCCGAGTGCGGGAAATCAATTGTGACGTCACACGAAAACATAGGCACGCAAAATTTTCTAAATAGAGAGAATCTCTGCTACCAAACATGAAAAAATATTAATTTAAAAATTCAGCTTCAGAAATCTATCACAATGCATTGACTGTGACCTGTTTATTATGAAATAAAATTGATCATGACGGGTGTAGCTAATGTGTACTTGATCTCGCTGCACTGAAAATTCAAACACTACGTCTATGACGTCACTGACGTCAGACTGCAAGGTAAAGAGAAACGGATGTGTAGATTTGGCAATTTCACAATATCTAAATGTTGACAAGATATTTATAAATTTAAAATATTTATTTTTGAAAATAAATGTTTAAAAACCAATTTTAGAATAAAATTACACAAGAACTGTTGATTTTAACAACGTTTAACATGTATATCAGCATCGACTATGACGTAATATGTCTTTTGAGTGATGTGACATGTGTCCTGTCTCCCCTTAATAAAACAGATGCATGATTCCATGAAAAATTTGACAACAATAATTGAAACTCAGATGGTACAGGAGTGGTTGTTTGTTCTGGCTCATAAATAAAAGAGGGAAGTTCAGGTTTTGATTTGACACCAGTAAATTGTGGCAAAAGTATGAAAATTGCAGAAAATTTTTTATTGTAAGAAAAAATGTACACTAAATTTTGTCAAGCATAAGGTGATAAAAATGAGATTCACATTAACGCTCACCAAAGGGCTAAGGATATTTAATTTGGGGCAGTTTTCAGGGAGAAAGGAGTGTAAAAATGGAAACATATAATCATTGGCTTGTTCTGAACTAAATATCTGTGCATCATAAACATGTGAATACTCTGACAATTTATGAATATGAACTGTTTGGTTGTGGATGGCAGTGTCAATCTCCATCAGGTTTTGTGGTGTTGTGATGATTGCTGTTGTAGTTGGTAATAGGCATATCAGAATGCAGATGTAAAATGGAAACCATTGCCATTGACCAAACCCTATAAAGATAGCAAGAAAGAACAATAAGTGGTAGATAATCAAGAAAGGATGTGTTGATCAGACACATATAAGCACTATAAACCTTGAATAGAAACCAAAGTTTCTATCAAAAATTACTATATTCCCAAAATTGTATCTAACTTGTCTTATAAAGAATGGTACAAAGCCGGCCGGGGAACAACAATATACCAAATATACAACTGACTGATGTAATGGGTCAGAATAACCCTAAATGCCAGCTAAGATCAATCACACAGTTTAAACTTAACAATAATTTATTTACAGTAATATACAAATCATTAAGTACAAACTTAGCAAAAATCTAAAAATACATACATCAGAGTGTCCGTTGCTGCACACAATGTCCCAGTGAAATTATATCCCAGTAATACCTCAGTGATGCTTGTACGACCATTGTATCTATGCATTGAATTGACAGGATATTTATACAGTAATATAAATCTAGAATATTCTAGAAGTTGTAAGAACATGATATTCCTGGAAAGTTCTGGACATGAATAAAGTTCAAGAATGTTCTAGAAAAAATGACTAAACATATTGACCACTCTGGAATGTTCAAGAAACTTAATGTTACTAATAATAGACACGATGAAACAATACAAATACAACACACCTCACAACACTGATGCAAAGCTGCTTTCTCTGACCTATTTGGAAGTGTTCCTTGAATTTTTTTTTGTAATTAGGTTTACCGGTAGATATTTATTATAGATTTAACTTTTTCTAAGACGTCCTTTCTTCGTGTATTTCTCAAAGTACTCGTCGACTAAATCAGGTCTGATATTTTTTTGCGGTTCCCATGTTTTGGATCCATCGGTCCATTCTATGCGGAAATGTTGATCCTCATGTCTGTACTTAACAAGTTTTCTGATGTCATAAGGATATTGTAGATCAATTTCGTGGGTTTGTGTTTGACTTTGGGGTTGGGACTGGGGATGATCATTTTCATCAGTAGTATTTTGGTCGGTATTTCATTGTCAACTCCAGTGGCATTTTGAGTTTGATTTTGAACAGCTGGAGGTTGTGATATGTTGTCTCGTTCAACTTCAGGGTCATAGTAATGTTCGAGTTGCGAGGCATTTATGAAGGATTTCAGCTCTTTGCGGTTGGAACAACGTCTGATTTTGTACGTATAATTTGGTCCAATTTCTGAGATGTAGTAGGGTCCTTGAAATTTTTCAGCTAACTTTGGAGAAAGTCCTTCTGGTGTTTTGTTGCTTTTGAGGAGAACTTTATAAAAGAGTTTGAAGTCTGGCACTTTTGCATGTTTGTCACATCTCTCTTTGGATTTTTCCTGGCTCTTAAAGATGTTGTTAGAAGCAATTTCATGAGTTGTTTTCAAATTTTCCACAATTTCCTGTAATTGATACTTTGAAGTTTTGCTGAGATGATTGTCTTTTGGAAGAGCATGGACGTCAAACGGTGATGGTGAATTGCGTAAAGCCATGAGAATTCCCGGTAGCTTGGAAGGCCAATTGTTTTGCTCTTTGTCTGCATAAGCTCTGAGACACTGAATCAAGGTACTGTTTGTTCGTTCCACTTGGTTGTTTGTCTGGGGTGATAGCTTGATGTTAGGAAGTGCTTGATGTCAAAAATGCCGCCGAGAGATGAAATGAGATTGTTCATAAAAGATTACCTCTGTCCGAAACGAGTGATTTGGGACAACCAAAGCGGGAAAATATGTTCTCAAGCAGACATTTTGCGACCTCAATTGCTTCTTTAGTTACCATAGGGAATGCTTCTACCCACTTTGAAAAAGAGTCAACTACCAAAAGAACATATTGATAACCCTGAGATGTTTTGTGCAACTTAAGGAAATCCTCAAAGCGACCGACGACAGGTAGAGGTGTTAATTGAGTAGGACGTGCATGAGTATTTCGTTTTACTCTTTGGCATATGTCACAAGAGTGGATGTAGTCGTAAATCTCTTGGTGCATTCTTGGCCAATGGTATTTAGACTTTTTTGCTACCATCACTTTTGTTATAGTTAGTTTTAAATTCTCTGAATTCTAAAACTTTAATGTAACACTTACACAAAATTGGAGGCAGTCTACCCTACAAGCCAGACAAGTGCACCAAGATTATCGAATGTGCCATGCGTCTGCACAATTTGGCCATTGAACAGAGGGTGCCACTCTTGTGGAGCCAGAGATTGGCAATGATCAGCAATACTGTGTACCGCCAGTAAACAACAACGTACCTGCCACAGGTGTACGAGAAAGACTTGTTCAAAGGTTCTGAATGTAAGTAATTTATAGTCAATGACTAACTATATAACATAACAATGACAATTTAATAATAATATAGGATAACATTGCATTGCTTTTTTGTCATTGAGAGTACAGCAAAATTAAAATTTTACATACACAAACCATTATAATTACTATTGTAACAATAAGCTGTTGCCAGTGTTTCCGTGTTCTCATCATAAATATGACTTTATTTATTGAAATCATGGACTGAAATTCAATTTATTGCAAATTAACGGACTCAAAATGATACCTATTTCCTAATATTACATTTGCTTAGTTGTGTATATACAGGCATGTATTTAGAGAATTTGATCACTGGAGATAATGAAAAGGGTTGAGAACTTCCTGACTGTTGCATCGAGGCGTTTATTGATTCTACAGCACTAGTGCTTCTTCTTTGTAGTTCAAGCATTTCCTCCAGAATCTTAATCTTCTTTGCTCTATATTCCTCTGCCTTTGCCTGCTTCTTTTTTTTCCATTTCGAATAACAACTTGGATACCGGTACTTCACTTTCTATAAAAGCAAAGTTTAAAAAAATATGAAAATAGTTTTTTTTCCTTTGAATTCAAAGGAAATGGTTGGCCAAATGTGAAAAAATAAAATATGCTTTAAGGCCATAAAAACATATTATTCAAGTCTTATCCACCCACCATTCTATTTCTGATCAAGAATGGTATTGCATCTACCATTCTAATTTCATTTTATTAAAAATAAAATCAAATATATGCAAAACTGAGAAAAATATGAAACAAAAGGTGCCCACCTCAAGAGCAGCAAAGCCATAATTGCTCATATTTATATGGAAGCATCCTTAGGTTTTCTTTTTTTTAATTCCGATGACATTGTTTACTTGTTATTTAGGCCACATAAAATTAATTTTTAGATTCTCATCCTGATTTGGAAAAAAATTGGGGCGGGTGGGTGGATTTTATTTTTTATTTTTGAAAAAGATATTTTTTGTGTTCTTTTGATAACATTTACTCTGTTTTTTCTTCTTCATCAGTATATAATGAATTGTAGTAAATAAAACAAATCAATTTTATGTTTAAATCTCATTTATTTCTACTGTTTACCAACTGATTTTCATTCAATTCATTTACGTGTACGTTTTTTAACAGCCCTTTTCCCTTCATCTTGACATTTTATACACAGTGGGTAATCATCATCACTTAGCTGAAGATTATTATCAATCCCACAATAAAAACAAATGGGATCAAATCCTGCTGAAAAATAAGGAATCTCAATAGTATCTGTGCATTGTAGATTTTTTCTAACAAATACTTTTTTTAAAATATGAGAGTCATCACATTCTATACTCTGTTTTTTCTTCTTCATCAGTATATAATGAATTATAGTAAATAAAACAAATCAATTTTATGTTTTAATCTCATTCATATCTACTGTTTACCAACTGATTTCATATACGTGTACGTTTTTTTAACAGCCCTTTTCCCTTCTTCTTGACAATTTATACACAGTGGGTAATCATCATCACTTAGCTGAACATTATCATCTTTACCACAATAAAAACAAATGGGATCAAATCCTGCTGAAAAATAAGGAATCTCAATAGTATCTGTGCATTGTAGATTTTTTCTAACAAATACTTTTTTTAAAATATGAGAGTCATCACATTCTATATCCACAAAACATGACCCACATGAATATTCTAAGTCATTCAATGACCTCTGCAATTGTGTTCTTGAAATACCCCTCACAACACTTTTACAATAAACTACTCTTGGTTTTTCACACTGATTACATAAAATAACCATTTCCACATTTTTTGCATATTGCGAAGATGGAGAAAATGGCATTCCATGAGCAGATGAACCTGATTGGCCACCCAGAGATACCTTTAATGAAGGTCTAAAGTTTTCAGATGTGTCTGTTTTGTAATCTTCATTGAAGGATTTATACTTATCACAATCACTTGGTGTAGGATCAGGGAGGTGACACAAATCATTGAAGACTTCTTCAGGAAGTCTAGGAGGTTTGCAAACAGAGCAGGATGCTAGACCACATTTTTTGACAGAAAACATGTAATGACGCAATCTACAGTGTTTTGTTAGGAAGTCCTGTAGTTTGGATTTGCTTTTAAGGTCAGTTTGAGTGGTGTGGAGTGGGTTAATGTCATCAATGCCTGTCATATTCCATGCAAGATCCCGTATTTCTTGGTCTGTTGCAGGTTGTTTGCAATCAAGATTATTGTCTTTCCATTTTAAACGCATTATTACACCAGAAAGCAGACACTTAACTGGTTCTAAAGAGTCTTTCACATAGGTATCTAGACCCCTGCCACTTTCACTCTCAGCTTTCTCCCTAATCTGATTCATGGATGATAGTGAGGTGAGTAACTTTTCATATTTCTGATCTAGGTTAGCTCACATTAAACCAACAGATTCGAATCCTAGATTTAGAACGGACATTATACGCTCTGCAGGGTTTTTCCAGCTGTTACAGGGGGTGTTCTTACTGCTACAACCATATCAAAGTCACCCTGTAAGAAAACATTTATGAGAGAAAGCTGAACACTACCATAGGTAACACGGTGATCAGGGCCACCATCAACTACTGGTTTTGTGTGATCAATGACTTGAAGCATTTCAGCTGCATGCCTCCAAGGAGATGAAGGTTCAAATATAGATTCTTTAAGAAAAATTGAAACTTTGCCATCATAAAATGTTTCTTCAATAGACTCAGGAATTTTCACAGAAAGTGCCACACTCGGAGTTATAGAAAATTTTGTGAAGTCATGATCACTAACTTCAAATCGTTTTCCCATAGCTACGAGAACAGATTTTCCTCTTTCAGCAGCTGCTACTGGATATCCTGGTTCTCCGACTTTTACTTCATGTTTATCATTTACACAAAGTAAATTACAGTGATCCTTAAAACGTAGGCAGAATTCCTTTTCATATCTAAATAAAGCAGATGCATTATGCATGTCCTCAGTGACTTTCGAAACTGGCGACTTTGGATCATAAATTTCACTTTAAGCTTACCAGTATATCGTGCTGCACTTTTAAAATGACAATTTCTCGGCCAAAACTGTAGGCGTAACCATTCCTTTGATGGTATAGGTGTATTTTCAGGGCACTTGCTGACAACCTGTTCATAAAAATCTCTGACTGAGAATGCATTTGCTAAATGTGTTACAACATCAAAATCCTTTGTCACTGCATCATGTCTTCTATCATCTACAGCTGTTTCCAGTTTTGAACCAATATAATTCTGACATTCTTCAAGAAACTTCTCATACTTATCTGGCTGACCAGTATTGTTGAGTCGCAGATCACATATTAAATCAGAATCCTCCATTTCTAAAATGGTAGAAATTCTTTTATCCAATTCACTTGTAGTTTAGTTAATACTCGCAGAGACATCACCAGTTAAACGTCTGTATGCTTCCCTGAGAAATCCTGTTTTCCCATGGATCTGTTTTCCAAACATGCTTAGGAACTCTCTTCTCATTGCACGTGTATGATAAACAGGTAAGTTTTTTCTTAAATTTGAGGAAATTTCCATATTTTTTGAAAGAACCTGACTCTCTGAATCAGAATTGTCAACTTTCCAAATAAAAACTAGGTGTTCTTTGCTTCCACTGTAAGTGAACTTGATACACTTGACTGGAACCACAATTTGCTTCATGAACTCATGGCGCCTCCTTGCATCACCCGGTGAAAAGTCATTGAAAAGGATGCTCTCATAAGGCGTGCTTGCTATAACAGGACTGTGAAGCATCTTGTATCTAAAATAAAAAAAAAAACCCATGGAATTCAACATTGAGAGGGACAGAAATCAACTGACTAGGATTGAAAGCATCCATCTTTCATTTAAATGTGCATGCCATATTTAGATGCACGAAATTTAAACATCAAAATTTACCTGCTAGCTGGACCTGGTTGAATGTGATGTGATTGGGATAAAACTACATAATGTTCTCTATCAGTGGCTTGTTTGGTTTTCTTCTTTAAATCTTGTGACTTTTTTGATGACAAGTAATTGGCATACTTTAACAATGATTCACCCAAATTACATATAACCTGAAAAATATCAACAAGATATAGAAGCATGATTTTTATTTGTGCAAAGCATGTCTTTCTAGCATTCAATGAATAAAATCAATGTAATATTTCAAATATATTTTAATTAAAGAAATTTTACACTTAAAAAATATGGGCATTCAATTCACAGCTACTAAGTTTTTTTTTTTTTTTTTTTTTTTTTTTTTTTTTTTTTTTTTTTTTAAAACAAATATTGAATGGTGATATTATGTGTGTCATACCTGTTTAACAGCTGTCCACTGTTCTCTTTGGAAAAAACTTTTCACACGGCATCATAATTGTTGTCGAGTGATTTCGATGTGTTTCTTCCTTAAGCACAGAACAGTCTATTTTTTTTCTTTTTGCACTCCTTGTGTTATTATTATATGTATTGCGTATCTTTTATTTACGAAAAATTTCGGTAAAATTGATAGGTACGCGAACTCCTGTGATCAAAAGGTTACAATTGGAAGTGGTTGATTGTTGTACAATTTCTTTTTTAATAATGAATTGAACTTTCCTCACCTCTTTATTAGCCGAAGGCTCAAATGAGCTTTTCTGATCACATTTTGTCCGTCCTCCGTCCGTCTGTCTGTAAACTTTTCACATTTTCGACTTCTTCTCAAGAACCAATGGGCCAATTTTAACCAAACTTACAGTGCATCCTTTGGTAAAGGGGAGTTTAAATTGTAAAAATGAAGGACCGAGTTCCCTTACAAGGGGAGATAATCAAGAAAAGACAAAAATAGAGTGGGGTCACTAAACAATTTTATCAAGAACCACTGGGCCAGGAAAGCTGAAACTTATGTGGAAGCATCTTTCGGTAGTGTAGATATTAAAGAATCAAAATCATGACCCCTGGGGGTAGTGCCGGGCCAAAATAAGGAATCAAAGTTTTAAATAGATAGATGGATCAAATCTTTAAAAATCTTCTTCTCAAGAACCACTGGGCAAGGAAAGCTAAAACTTATGTGGAAGCATCTTTGGGTGGTGTAGATATTGAATGATGACCCCTGAGGTGGGCGGGGCAAGAATAGGGAATTCCAAGTTTGACATAAAATATATAGAACAAATCTTCAAAAATTTTCTTCTTAGAAACCACTGGGCCAGGGAAGCTGAAACTTATGTAGGAAGTTCCTTGGGTAGTGTAGTGATCTCCAAAAAATAAGGGTTCTGGTGTCCTTTAGCTGTATTCAACGTGGAACTTCTATGACTTCGGAGCATAGATATTTATTTATGATGTTAATGATCTCACAAAATTTTGTTTGTATATTTTCTAGAACTTCATTTTTATTTTGGTTTAGAATTGTGTATTTATTGTTCCTGCTTGTTAATTGCACGGGGCCACACGTTGCCGTATTTTCTGATTTTGTTACTTTTGCTTGATTTAAGCCACGCAGTACTGTCATCGAACTGAGCATCTGTGTTACAGTTTCCAAGAAGTGGTCTATACTGCTCTACGACTCTCTGGATTTCTGCAACTTCATTCGAAATTAAATTTTAAAAAAAATACATTTAGTCATATATTTTCAATATAGTATATGATATTTCTTTTGATTTCAGGTCATTCATCATATGGAGAAAGATTTTTTTTTGCATTTTTTAAAATAGAGTTTACCTCAAGGTATTAATAAGATTTATTTTCTTATACTTATTACTTTAATTCAACAGTAAATAATAATTAAATGTTTTACTATTGAATAATTAGCATAATATACATCACTTACAAACGAAAGTAAATATACTTTTAAAAAGCCTTTTGATGCACGGATGATTTCACATGAGAAACAATTGATTGTTTTTTTCTTACTCTATTGGAGCCAAACGACAGCTATCCAAATAAAATACTTTTTTTTAGAAATGCGACTCACTGACGAAATTGTTCTGTTGGAATGGAAAGAAACCGTCGTATTCCAATTTTATTTAAGCTCAAAATATATTCGATCTATGAACCGATGATGATCTATCTGTAGCAAACTGTTTATAGGTTACACACCAAATTATAGTGATTGTATCCCCCTCTCTTGTGTAACTAATAGGAATTTGGAATTCTTCCTCCCATTTCATAACTATTTTGATTGATGTATATTAAATGTTGTCATAGGCGTGGGAACCAAACTGAAAGTTTGTGGTTCGGTTGGGGGGGGGGGGGGGGGGGGGCCTCCCCCCCCCCCACCTGGGAACCTTTTACAGGTGATATAGAATGTCATTTTACAAATTAATGCCAAAGCTTTCTCTGTTTCACGGGGGGGGGGACATATGTTTATAGACAAAAAACGAAAAAATGGTGATTTTTCACCAATTCTAAAGCTATTTACAACTTAATAATTGTGTTTTGATAATTTATATATGTTTTATTTTTTGTGTAAACCATAAGAAAAGATATGAAATACATTTAATCATATTTAAGACTATTTCTAAATAAAGTGATTCTTGAAAGTTCGATTTCACTAGAAAATATCGTCTACCCCCCTTTTTTGAGAGTTGAAATTAATGATCATTTACTATCTGGAGATGGAATTGAAATGATTAATCAATTACCATAGAACTGTTCTTTGTACTAAACCAAGATTTAATGGCCAAATTGCCATTAAAATTGAATTTAATGGGTGCAAACTATAGGCGGGAATCAAGAGTTAGAGTACGTGGTTCTTTTGATGACTGTAT
Organism: Saccostrea glomerata; assembly: GCA_003671525.1. NCBI lineage: Eukaryota > Metazoa > Mollusca > Bivalvia > Ostreida > Ostreidae > Saccostrea > Saccostrea glomerata. The sequence goes on from PRKT01000409.1 coordinate 483,229, forward strand.
CACCCTCTCTTGTGTTACCAATAGAAAATTCGAATTCTTCCTCCCATTTCTTAACTATTTTTATTGATGCATATTTAATGTTGTCATAGGCGTCGGAACCACACTGTAAGTTTGTGGTGTCGGTTGGGGACCAACAAAATAAAAGTAAAGGCAATTTTCTATTGCCAATATAATGCATTCCTTTGAAAAAAAGCCTCAGTTTCGACGCCTGTGGTTGAGGTGTATTTCATTAGGCAAAAAGAAAAAAAAATAAATACAGAAAACAAATGACATTTCTACGCTGATTTTCTATAGCTTAAGTTTATCTGACGTTATGTCAGTATATACTTGTTCATTGCTGCACCCACTAGCACCGATATTCCTGTAAAAAAAAATGATGTCGTCATTCATGAGTGCTGAATCATTTAATCGTATAGCAATTCACTATTCTTCATGGCTTTGATGTTTCTGGCAGAGTCATTATCACCTACAAAAACATATTTTATTTCATTTACTCACTAGTTTAGAGCATCCTCATTTTACGTTTTTTGGTGTGTGGAGAGCTTTATGTTCCAAGTTTTATGTTAAAGCAATGTGCTAAAGTAAAAAAAAAATATTGATCAGAAATCACACAAAAATATTTTTTCCGAATTTCCTCTGTACTCTTTATAAAATGATTTTTTAGTCTTTGATAATAATTCTTTTTCATTTTATTTTTTTTAACTAATACTTAAATCACATATATTCAGAAAAATAATTATTTTTACAATAATAGGAAAGATATATGTTGAATGAATCATGTACAGCACAAAAATGAAGAGGTATTCATATTTATTAAATTGGCAGATAAGCTCGAAATTCATCGTTTTAAAAAATTACCATTGAACAAAGAAAATGCTGTCAATAAATCATATAGGATTATAATTTAAGAGACAGGACAGCCGGTTGAATAATACATTTTCACTATCAATATCAATTTCAAAAACGCTTGACCAAGTGTATAACATGTACTTACAGACGCTCACTGTATATTGAGGTAAATTACATGATCATCTGAATCATAACATGCCTTCTGAACATTTTGTACAATTTCCTTAGCTTAATGATGGCTGAGCTTTTAATATTGCCTGGTTGAAATCCATCATAATTCATGTCTGGCATCTTTGCCCTAAGCTTTTCTACTTCTGAAATAAAATTGACTAGTTTTTCTTGTATTTTGAGAATACTGGGAATTGATAATTGTATTTCAGAATTCAAAGCAATTATTTGTTCAGTGGTTAACTTGTCCTCCTTTTGTCTGTCAGGACACCCCTTGACTTATGGACAACAAAGGACAATCATGAATTTTTAAAGAAGCACATGGACAATAGTATGAGCTCTATTAAACTGAAACGTAATATCTTGCACAACCTGTTCTGTTTGTACTCTTTAAGCTAACAAATTTGCCATTTTTCTGTGTGATATCACAGGTACTTGACCACCAATAAAATATACAATATATTGATTAATATTTTAAAGCAGGTACATTGTATTTTTCTATCTGATCAACTAAAAATTTTGTAGAAGCACCAGGGTGACGCCAGTGTACTGTGGGAAATCTCCCTTTGTAATTATTTCTGATTGTAAATCACTCACTATAAGACTTGAATATTGGTTGCTAATCTTTATGACCTGTAAATTGTACCGGATTCTTCGTTACAAGTTGTTTCAAATTATGTAAACTCTTCAAACATTTACCGTGATTTTTTTAAACAAGTTTCAACTACTTTGAATTACTGAATTTTTAGGAATGGGATTTTTTTTTAATTTAAATAAGTTTGAATTATAATGTAGAAATGAAAGTTGAAATTTAAAAACATATTTAACTTGAAACTTTAATCTAGTTTTACCTAAAATTATATACAATAAATTTTACCAGGTCAAAGGTCACTCGAGGCCACTGATAGAAGTCAAAGAGTAGAAAAATAAGGATTAATGTTCTTATTTAGTTATACTTCATTCTCTCTTATCTTTCTCACGTTTTTCTAATAATACAAATGAAAGCGAGAAAAACAAATGAGTTCACAGAAACACAAAATGAAGGAGTGTGAAAAAAAGTCTTTGAAAAAAAAATACTCTCTGGTAATTGCGAACAATATCAAATCATGCTCAGAGAATTCTATTAAACAAATTTAAATGTGCACTGTCAAATATGAGTAAATACTTGCATATACTGGCAAACTATAACATTGAAGAAATATTCAATTAAGTCTCTTCTCCAACGATGTCCAATATTTATTCGCAATTATTATCATTATTGAACCTGCCCAATGTTCACCAATCTCACCGTGGATGCCATTTTGTAACAAGGGTTGTAGAAAATCCCTTACTATAAGACTTAAATATTGGTTGCTTATATTTATGACCTGTTAATTGTACTGGATTCTTCGTTACAAGTTGTTCTGATTTATGTAAACTCATCCAACATTAACTGTGAATTTTTTAAGTTTCAACCAGTTTAAAAAACTGAATATTTAGGAATGGGATTTTTTTGCGTGGACCCTGCGGTCCACGCAGTAAATACTATGTAAACTCATCCAACATTTACTTTAAAAAAGTTTTTTAAGTCTCAACTAGTTTAAATAACTGAATCGTTAGGAATTGGAATGCAGAAATGAAAGTTTTAAATTTAAAAACAGATTTAAACTCTAATCTCTTGGTCAAGTTTTACTAAAAATTAAATATAAAAAATTTTACCGGGTCTAAGGTCACCGATAGGTCAGATAGAAATCAAAGAGTAGAAAAATAGGGATTAGTGATTATTTAATAATACATCATTCTCTCTTATCTTTCTCAACTTTTACTAATGATTAACTTATCAACATTTTCCAGTGCTTTGAGAGGAAAACACACGTCTCATTCTGTGTTAATCGCACCGGGTACTGGGAGTCATCCAAGGCCATCGATCTTAGAAATTGTTGCCTGTAACAACTGTGTGTTCAAATACATTTGTACTTGCAGTTGCTCAACTCTAAGTAGTTCACAATTTTTATACCCCACGCAACTAGTTGCGGGAGGTATAATGTTTTTGACTAGTCCGTCAGTCAGTCCTCCTTTTTTTGTCAGCGCAACTCCTCCTAAACCGCTGCACAGAATTTTGTCAAACTTTGCAGATATTTCGGTCACAATGACTTGTGTAGATGTGCATATTACCAAGAAATTCCGAATCCATTATATTTTCCGGGAATTTCCGAACTTTTAACTTTGGCATTTGGCCATACCTTGAATATGGAGATGAACAGTTTGTCAGCGCAACTCCTCATAAACCGCTGCATAGAATTTCGTTAAACTTTGCAGATATTTAGGACACAATGTGTAGATGTGCATATTGCCAAGAAATTCCGAATCCATTATTTTTTCCGGGAATTTCCGCACTTTTAACTTGGGCATTTGGCCATACCTTGAATATAGAGATGAACAGTTTGTCAGCGCAACTCCTCATAAACCGCTGCATACAATTTCGTTAAACTTTGCAGATATTTAGGACACAATATGTAAATGTGCATATTACAAGGAAATTTTGATTCCTTTATTTTTCTAGGAATTTCCACAATTTCCAACTTAGACTTTTTGGTCATATTTTAAATATAGAGATGAACAGTTTGTCAGCACCACTCCTCTTAAACTGTTTTACTGATTCCATTATTTATCTAGAAATTTCATTCCACATTTAAATGTCCTCATATGCAAGACATTTTGATTAGAAGATTTTTTGCAATTATTGCCCTTTTTGCTCTATACTATGTATTTAAGGATAAATAACACAAACAAACTTTTTTCAGAAATCAGTATTATTTCTCATAGATTTACATTTAAATTGACAACCTGAATAATGTTTACCAAGTAGAGTGGGAGAATTTTATAAGATTTTGTAATAAAGTTAAAAAATTGTGCAAAATTTTGTATGGAATTATATAGAAGGCAAAATAAAATCTCAAATCTAAGCACCAAGGAAAACCTATAATTTCTTTATATTTCAGGGATTTTATTATTTATGTCATTACAAATCAAAATCAGTCAAAAAAAAAATATATCAAGCCGCACATCCATTTTTTGTTTGTGGTAAGTACCCTTAAAGTGCACTGTGCTTTTCATTATGTGTTTCACCGTCAAGTTATGGGGGAGCGTGGGGTATGTGAGCTAGCTCACTTTTTCTTTCATCTTTTCTGATGCTAAAAACAAGACTATAGTTTTAAACAGACAACAAGTAGTTTGAAATAAATATTTGATATATTTAAGAAAAAAATGTGTTGAAGCATTTTAAATACCCGATATGGTAGGAACTTGCTGTTCAATTGATTGTTGCATTTACTTTTTGTTGGATTTTGAAGTCAAAGGCTGACTTGGAGGAATTGGAGGACCTGGCAGACTTGGTTGGGCCACAGACGTAGTTATATTCTTACTGTATGCATGATATTAGAAAGGCGTTTTAATTCATGACATGATTGATTTATATATCATTTCTATATATGCCATTTCTAGGGGTTTGACTGAGGCCAACTTGAAGCCCATAGTTAACATTGGCAGCTTTCCTACCCCGGGATTTGGTCTCTACCTCCTCATACAGATTGTACCGCCTTGATACATATAGACACTTAGTACATCGAAGGCCCATCCGGCTTCCCAGACCACGCCTCTCTTCGGATGCCAGATCCCAATCAAGCGGTCCATCGCACCCTGGATTCCCTTGCTGGTGGAGAGAAATCACCTCATTCCACATCTCGGCTGTTTTCCCAAGGTGTAGCAGTCGATGGGAATTTTGATTGGCCAATCTAGGTAAATATACCATTTTTCATTTGTTTGAGACAGATGACAGTATACAGTGCATGAGAGCACATATTAGAGTTAATTCCCTTAGACTATCTAACAAGACATCGGAAATTTTAACATCATATAACTTTAATTCTTTGAAATGAAGTTTTCTGAATTCTTTTCTTATATACCTATATGACTTTCAACTGCATGTATTACATTTTACTTTGCATGTATTTATATGTATTTACATGTAATAGCATGTGATATGTATCCCACTCTAATTATTAAAAAAGGTCAATTTTTCCAATATTTAGTCATGTAAAAGGCAAGTAAGACTTGATTTGTTAGAATTTTTATGAACTATTGCTCAATTATAAATGTTTTATACAAAATTTGACTTACTGTTCTGATTCATTTGTATTTAGGCATTTTGGAGGGCTTTCAACTTTCGGTATCCTTGGCCTAAGGAGATGGTGGCACATGGGCCGCACGAGCATTTCCTGCCCTTCCGCAGCTATAGGAGTTTCCGAAACCATCTGATGCAATTGCTGGGACAGTCTGTTGTACCGTGCAGGTAAAATTCTCACATCATTAATTTTCATTCCCTTATTTTAAGGCACATTTTGAGGTTTGAAACCATAGTTATGATCCTTTTTGAACTTTGGCATGGTTTTAATTCTCCTTGTTTAAACTTCAAATTCCCCAAAAACTGATAAATGGTCAGTGCTGTTTAAGGTTTCAGAGACTGAACTGTAATGTGTTATCAAAGAAGATGGGCGAATAAGGCGGGCAGAATGCCTATAGTGCGACAGATAAGAAGTGAAAATTTAAATCTCAATAGAATCCAAATTTTACTCGATATTTCTTCTAATACTAAAGTACACTTTATGTAAAATCTCTACAATTTACAGAAATCTCACAAAGACTAAAAATATTTGCCTATGAAAAAGCTTAAACACACTAAAAAGAACAAAAACGATCATTTTCTCATACTTATACAATTTTTTTTCGATATGGGTGGGTCTTCTCTCCATTTTTTTAAAAGATGGTCCTAAACGTGTGCAATAAAATACATATTTTTTGGTTTTCAAAAACATGGAGCGAAGACCCACTATGCCTTAAAAGTACACTTTTATGACACAACATTAGCATCTTTCCGAGAAATACTTCAAGTCCATGAAATCGCGGGTCATATCACAAACATGATTTAAATGCCTAAATCAACATGAGCGGTGTAGCATAGTGGTTAACGCGTTAGTCTCAAAGCATTATGCTATTTATACGTCGGATTTTTATTGCTAGGGTTCGAATCCCACAAATACTAACTAATAATTTTATGAAAGAAATTTTTTTACGAGATTTTTTTCTCTTTCAGAGAAGTTTTTTTTCTCATAATTTCAAAAATTTCAAAAATAATTATTAGGCGTTAATGTAAATAATCAATTCACATATTTGATATGATTTCTTATTATCTGACGCTATAGGCATTCTGCCCGCCTTGTACGCCCATCTTCTTTGGGTTTTTCTGTAGCCTATGTAAATTATAAACAAAGAAGATGGGGGGGGCACCTGCTATATCTCAAATTTCCATTAGAGAGGGGGGTGATGAAACTTTTCGCACATACTTAATCAGCAGGAAGGACCAGATACGGATCATGTAGTATACTAGATACATTAATGAATAACTCTTCATTATCATCAAAAAGTTTGCTAATTAGTCTATTTGAAATTTTGCCTTATTTGCTAGATTTGCATTAAATTCTGCAGCTATTTTCAAATTCTGGGTGGAATCCACCCTTATGAAAAAAATGACTCATTTGTGATATTTTCTCATTTTATTTTCAATAAACAACAGAATCATGGCAAATTGTCTAAATTTTATTCATTACAGTCATCCATAAATCCAAATATGATCACAAGTCTGAAAGTCATTCACTCAGTCTAACACGGTTGGCCGCAGTAGGGTGTCATCAGTTCAGAAGGTCACAGTATCCAAGACGCTGAGGTTGCAGGACTCAAATTTCATACATGTACTAGGGTAAGTGTAAAGTCTTTAAAAATTACTAAAATTGTAAAGTCTTTAAAAATTACTAAATTGACTAATTCCAAGGTAGGTAACAATATGAGCTATATACTAATACCATCAATGAAGCATAACACTTAATGTACTGAACTATACTATACTAGTATAAATTCTTATTCAATAACATATTTGTACATTGTATGCTCATCAACAGAATGCCTTGGTGTAAATGGTTAGCACACTTCATGCTTGAATCTGTATTTTGGCAATGAGGAGGACCAGTTTCAAATCCTGGAGGCATTTCTACATTAAAACATAACTGTTAAAATAATTCAATAACATGCATGTACACTATATACTCATCAACAAAATACCTTGGTGTAAATGGTCAGCACAATTCATGCTAGAGATATTTTCTTTAAAATAGCAAGGAGGAGGACCAGGTTCAAATCTTGGGGGTATTTCTACATTAAAACGTAACTGTTAACTGTTAAAATGCCTTGGTGTAAATGGTCAGCACACTTCTTGCTAGAGATTTTTTTGTCTTTAAAATAGCAATGAGGAGGACCAGGTTCAAATCCTGGGGGCATTTCTTCATTAAAACGTAACTGTTATCTTGGCTATGTTTCATTTTTGCCGCATGATATTAAGTGTTTCTGGTATAGTTCAAAACTTCAGTATTGATCTCAATTTTCACTCTGATTGATGTTCTAGCTCATAGATTGATTTATTTATAATAGTTTACTCAAGATGACATTGATGCAGCACTGGTGAAGTTTAATGAAAAAACTGGCCGCAAAGTTGTAAAACTTAAGCCAAAACAATACAGTGCTCTTCTGATGTTTTAAACGGACATGATGTAATTGCGGCATAACCAACGGGCTACGGAAAAAGTCTTATCTATGAATTAATTCCATTTGTATTGCCTGACGCTAAGGTTTTAGTTGTGGAACCCCTGAATGTGATTATCAATCAACAAATTTCGAAATTAGATGGTATGGCTGTGATTCTTAAAGACTTGAAAATATGCAAACCCATTGAGGATGGACAATTTTCATATAGCTATGTTTACAGCCACCCTGAGAACATACTGGGAAAACCACTGGTCAATAAATTCTTTGAGTGCAAATATTTTGAAGAAAACAGATTTGTTATCGTAATTGATGAGGCTCATTGTATTTTGGAGTGGGGAGAAGAGTTTCGTCCCGAGTACAGCAAGTTAGTGGAACTCCAGATTGTACTTCCTCATGCAAATCTGCTTTGTCTCTCTGCAACACTTTCTGTAAAAGTTCAGGCTGGTATTCAAAGATCGCTATCATTAAAAGATTTTAGAATCCATGGTGAAATACCAGTTAAACTAACATTTCTCTAACTGTTTTAAGACGACCTTCTAATTCTAAGGATGTAAGGATGTCCTACAGACACATTTTAGATATTTTGTTCGATGAACTGAAAGACATATTGAGTAATACTCCACTAACTATAGTATACTTTAATTCATCACTGAACTATATTGGATATGCTTATGAGCATGCTTGCAGAGTATGAGGGGACTTGTTGTACAATGGGGAAAAGAGACCAGAAAACGCCAGAATTGTCATGTACCATGCATCTGTGGAGTATGTGAGTGAAGACGTAAGAACTGCAAATCACATGAAAACTAAGATTAAAATGTTAATTAAACAAAATGAGAATATAATTTTTATCATTTCATTTAAAAAAGAAATAATGTATTGTTTACCCCAGTTTGAGTTGATTCTGTTGAAGGTTACATACATTACTTAAAACCAGAAACAACGCAGTCCAAAAATAATGGTGGACAAGGCACAGGTACAACTGAAACACACAATTTAGATATAAAAGAAATGTATTGGTAAACAACAGGAAAATCATCTTCACAGAAATGCATTTTTTATTGATGGTTGGCATGTTCCCTCTTTAAATCACTAAAATCACTAAAACTCTACGATAACTTCTGGAATGTAGATGGAAAATTACCTTTAGGGAGTTGTGCTGAAAAAAGGCAGCCAGTGCAACACAGGCGACCACGAGAATTTGCACCAGTTGCAAGCTGCAATACAGTTAAATACAAATAAATATGCTGAAACACCAATAACACTGTGCACATACATACATGTTTGTTCTCAGAACATTTACATCAAATGAATATTTTTTGCAAGTACGGAAATTAACGTCACACCTATTGCAAAAAAAAAAAAAAAAACATAAACCATAGAGTTATTCATTATAACAGACACTGTCACCGCAGTCTTCCTCAAATCTTTTTATAAGCACATGCCCTTCGGGCAGGTGTGATAACCAATTACGCAAGCCCGAACAAATATTAACATGGCCAGATTTTATCAAGTTATATTATTCTTATTTGCCTTTTCATGTTAAGGAAATAATCTGAAATCCATTCTGCCAATTTCTTGTCTCGCCAGTTGTTGTCAACCTGTACACTTTTTGTGTCTCTTTAGCAGAAGAGTTCTTTGGAAATCGCGGTAAATTAAGATGTCAGTGAATTTTTTTTTACTTCACTAAGATGGAAAATCAAAAATTTTAAAGTGTACATTTAATGTTATTGGTCTTGTCTAATTTGATTATACAGAGGGTCATGCCATAGAATCTAGGCAATGATGGGATGAGGAAAATCCTTCTTTCTACCAACACTCACCCTCCTACGCGACAGTCTCTACAAAAGAAATCAAACAAAGTTATGCCAATTATTGAAAAGTTGAATGAGGCAGACATGAGTAAGCGGTGTCGCCAGCTGGTGGATGTCAACACTCTAAGGGGAAGTGACTCCCCGCATGCCATCCCCATACAGTGCGATGGCATGTACAATAACCCCCTGTACTCGGGGGTGGGTGAGACACCCTTCCAGCCGGCGACACAGACTGTGTACTCATTCGCTAAAATGTTAATCAAAACATCAGATAATTAAAATGGTTACTAAAAATAAAATTTGTTCAAAGCATGGACACTTACTGGATGAGGGCACTGCTTACTACCACTGCAGTCCTGGGGTGTGTGGGGCAAATCTACCAATGCACCATACCATTGGGGATGAGTACACTTGGGCTCGGGAGGGGATGGCGGAACTCCTCTGCAAAGATGGCCTCGAGGTAAGGGAGGTAACCACTGACCCGGACAGCTCTGCCGGTCGAGCTGCAGATTCCCTCTATAAGGACGGTCTGATGCAAAATATCTCAGTTCACTATATTGACACTCGACACTTGTCCGAGTGAATCAGAAAGGCAATTAAAAAAGATGAGAAACTTGTAGAGGTCATGCCAAAGAGAACTAAAGCAGAAAAAAAACAAACTTTTGCATAATTTTGTCCTAGATGCCGTTGACAGATGTACAGCTGAGATTAACCAAGCTCATGCCGTAAATGCTGGAGATGCAGATAAATTAAAAAACAAGCTCTCATATGCCAAACATGCAATAGTGAAATGTTACATGGGAGATCATGCATCATGCAGAAAACACTCTCTGGTGTGCAAAGGGAAAGTAAAAAATAACTGGGTAAGCAAGATTTCTTATTTAGGTCAAAGTTTTACAATACCGTCTTCCACGGAAAATGAGGCAAGGCTCCATGCCTGCATCTCTAAGAGGTTGTCTCCAGCTGTACTGGACAGGACGATCAAAAACATCAACTCGCAAAAGGTCGAAAGCTTCAACAGAACTCTGCGGCGATCCCTGCCCCGAATTGTTACTTTCACAAGAAACTTTGCTGGTCGGGCGCACAGTGCAGCTCACTCATCAAATCACGGTCCGGGCAGCTCGCTCCGAAGCCTCTGTGCAGGGGTTGGTGCCCCCATCCCCACTGGTGGCCAAGTGGACCAGACTCTGAATGAAATACAAAATGAGCATGATTTAAATAAATCGTATCAGAAAAGTAAATCGTATAAAACAAAAAAGGTAATTAAACGTAAGAAATTATATAAACTTTACGAAAAACATCAGGAAGAAGTAAAATATAAGAAAAACATGATGTAAGCTGAATCTCGAGCCCGAGGTAATAAAAGAAAGACCCCTGAACACAATTATTCGAAAACAGGAAATAAATAAGTTAATATTCAAGAAATACATATTTTAAATTACTTTAAAAAATGCATTTAAGCTGTGGATCCTCTCCTGGTTATTTGCGTGCGGCTCCAAAGTAAGGTGCATCGGGTCAATGCATAACTTCTTATGGCAGAGATAACTGACCTCCAGGCCTGCAACTGCAAACTGCGACCTAATCTGTCTCTTCTCTACCATAAGAGCTACCCGATGCAACATCTCTACTGTATTGCCCTCCTCCGGCCAATTAACCCTCATCTTCCCATACCCACTTCTATCCCTCCCCCCTGTCCAAAGCCCGCAACCCCCCATATTTTCACTGTTTGAGGCTAATTTCTCCCCCAGGGTATCAAAAATAACTTGCATTATTCTTAGTTTACTAAATCGCTCGGACTAGGATAGCTAAAGTAGCATTTTCTGTCTTTAAAGTCACATGACATTTCAAAATGGGGTTCTCTATAGGGAAAAGAGTACCAATTCATTTCCCATAGAACTCAATACAAATCTTAGGCCCTCTCAGTACTTACCTATTGTAATTTTAGACAAATCCTGGGTATTATTGGAAACTTTGTTCTTTGCACTTACAAAATATACTGAAAAAAATATAGGATCCCATGGTGTTTATAGGTCAAAATTGCCCCTTTACGCTACTTATAGAGACTGATTACTACAACAAATGTAAACACCATCCGTAAAATCAGTCAGGACAACGTCCACCAGCATGGCATTATCAAGCTCATCTTCGAAATCTGGATCCAAGTTAGCGCAATCAAGATCCTTTCCCCTACTTGAACATTGTTGTCAGCAACAATCTTTAATTAAGAGAAAAGCGTAAATTTTTAAATCTTTGCTCAAAGAAATAAATGAATAAATTACATAAATATATGTTTAATGTTATTGACATTTGCATTACCTCACAAGAAGATGCTGGACCTGTCGTAAGTTGTTTCCTTGTTTGAAACACTTTTGGATAGACGTGTGTAACTGTTACCGTGTCCCCAAAATTGTAAAGCTGGCCGTTCTGAATAGTAATTTCTTCTCTGTAAGTCCAATACCCTTTTGCCTCTGTGGGCACATTTCTTTTTGGTCTTTAGGCCATCATTTTTCTACGAGTGTTTTTTTTAATGTCTGCAATGCATTGTCTATGTCTGTGGATGTTCTTATTCCTTGCAGACTTTCGTAGGAAATATTTATGGTTTCTGTCAGTCCATGTCATCAAGTTCTTTCATCAGCATCTCTGATCACATTTTGTCCGTCGTCCGTCCGTCTGTAAACTTTTTACATTTTCGACTTCTTCTTAGGAACCAATGAGCCAATTTTAAACAAACTTGGTACAAAGCATCCTTGGGTGAAGGGGAGTTTAAATTGTTAAAATGAAGGACAAAGATCTCTTACAAGGGGAGATAATCAAGAAAAGACAAAAATAGTGTGGGGTCACTAAAAAATCTTCTCAAGAACCACTGGGCCAGGAAAGCTGAAACTTATGCGGAAGCATCCTTAGGTGGACATATTAAAATCGTGACCCCCGGGGGTAGGGCGGGGCCTCAATAGGGAGTCCAAGTTTTACATAGAAACTTATTGGTTCACTATTTCTTAAAATTCTTTATTTTTTTTCAATTTTGTATGAATGGATCATCACACTTACTCAAAAAAAAAAATCGATGCATTTCAAAAAGAAAGGCGAATTACTTTACGATACGGTTTATTCTGTAAAAAAATGATTCGAGATTTATTTTTTTTTATTATATTTTTTCTTTTATTTCTAAAAAGTAAGGGAATAAATATTATCCAAAAATAGCCTATATGTATATTTCAAGTTTAACAAGGGCACCGCTAAGCACAGCATCCCCTCGGGGCAGTAACATCACTGGTAATGGTAATATCTTGTAAGAGATAAATTCTCTAGAGTAACGTGAAACATGATAGTACAACATATCTTCTTTAATTCTTCATGAATATTTGCTCATATGAAGACTTGCCCTTGAAGAGCTCCACATTTTTTCCTATAATAGGCACAGACGGCCATTGAGCAGGGAGGGATCTTATTGTACCAGCATCTATTGGGACATTGGCTCTTGGTTTACATGGTCTCATTCAAAGGACCAGTCTCCACATCGCACAGTGAGTGGGATTTAAACCTGCAACATAAGGATCAACTCCCTTACTTTTGACAAAATTATTAGTGGAATGTTGTTGTTGATCCTAATTTTTTTTTTACAAAATGCAAAGCGTCTTGGTTGGGGGGGGGGGCATAACCTTGAGGCTCATCCCTTCCTTGTGTAGAATTTGTAAGGTGAGTATATAGCTTAGTCGCTGATCTCTCCTCATAGTGGGACCGAAGAAATTTCCGCAATGATGATAGCGACAACTTGTCACGTTTCTCCCAATAACTTCTCAAAGGTAGGGTAGATGAAATGGCTCTGGTGACCCCATCAATTATGTGTGCTTCAGTGTACGACTTGCGAATGCCGGCCTCAATCTGCATGATGAGGCTAACAAATGAGAGTCTGATAGGGCGGTTATAGGGCAAATTTATTGGAATTTTTGTGGTGAAAGTAAGCTTAATGCTATTGAAAACAAAGTTAACAAATCATGTGACTTCAGTCTGAAACGTCAAGATGACGTAATTATATCAAGAATACGTATTGGTAACTCTAAAATTACACATGAATATTTGTTGAATCGGGAGTCTCAGCTGGAATGTATATCCTGTGACTGTCCGATAACTGTAGATCATATTTTATTAGAATGTTCTGATTTTTCTCAAATTCGAAGTAGACTCTTTGGGAATGCAAAAACGACACATGACCTTTTTACGAATTTTTAATGTAGATGCAGTTTTGGAATATTTACATGAAAAGGATTTTTACAATAAGTCAAAGTACTCAAAAGTACAGAGAGCCGGGGTCATTTACAGAGTAGAATGGATTTCTTATATGAATCACGTTTATATTCTGACGAAAAAAAAAATTTAAACTATCAATATAAATGACAAGACACTGACAGTGAGTTTTTCAATCCAAATACCACGGTCCGATTTTGTCAGAATCAGAATTTAATCTGGTACTGCAGCAGAATGTAAACAAACAGGCAAGTCAGGTTCCCTCTCCTGCTTTACCTCCTATGTGTAGAGAACTACGGTAACTTATTATTAAAAATCCTTACGCTAATGAACTATGTTGTTTGACTTATGAAGTTTTTAAAGCTATTACTACGAATGTTTATTTAGTATAAATTTAACTTAGTTTTATTTTTGTTGCTTTACTTAGCGTTTGCATTATATCAAAAGGGATTGAGAGTAAGAACTATACTTTTGCACGCAACTTTAAAATGGCGACTATGGGGTTAACATCCTGTCTTGAACAGGATCACATAAGCCGGCAATTGCTCTTTGAGCAAAAAGCCAGGCTAAATATAGAAATGATTGGAGCAATTTTACGAGATATATTTAGATGATTTTATTTTGAACAGTTTACATATTTTTAAATTGTAAGTCCCCCGGATTGGACATAAAATGGTGCACGCAAAATATCGTTTCTCACTAAAATATTGACAGTAGTGAAGGAAAAACTTCAAGAGTACTGTACAACTATATATGTATATTCAAGAAATGTTGTAAATCAGATGTGGATACTTAAAAATTCTAAAGAACTTTTGGACAATTTGAAATCACAAGACTTTACAAAAATCAACAGCATATTATCTCAGATAAGTGCATATAAAAAACATGAAGTATGTATTTAATAAATTTTATTGTGTCTGTTTATCCAGAGACACAAATTATGAAAAGCTATTGGTGTCTCTGACAACACAACAAAGCAAATATTACATATTAAATATTCAAACTCAGGTTCAAAGTTCACAAACACCATATCAGAAAGTGGTAAAAGCCTTGACCCTGGGAGGTGCAGAGGTCAAGCACTTATTTATGTATATCTAAATCCAAAGTTTACTTTTCAACTTTCATGAGTTACATGACTGCATATAAGGATAGTTACTTAGTGCCGCTCGTTTACGCCACAAGTTCCCAACCACAAGTTATTGTGGTAGGGAACTCCGCCACCATATGGGTGGGTAGAGCGGCAGAAGTAGCCATGCCCAAGCCAATACCTACCGTGATTGATGAAATTTATTCCCTGTAAAATTAAATCTAACCCAAATTATACATGGATTAGATGTAATGACCCTAATAAAATAGTATCCAAGATTTTGGTGATGAGTTGATCAAAGAAACATGTTCGCATGTCTATCACTACACATGTAGAAACCAGGAATATATAAGCAAAATATATAAAGGAGAAACAGCTTAAATATTTAAAATCTATTTTATATCTGTGTTAAAAGGAAACTGTACTAATCTTATTACTGGAAATATTATAACCTGTTTATTGGAATACGGCTGTACATGTATATCAAACTAACCATATGAGAAAACTGGAAAAAACAAACGTTGTCGATCCAACTTGGATAAGTGTACATGTATAACCATACACGGAGAACATTTTATTGAACAAGTACCCTTTGAATTTCTTTGGGTATCGTAGGATCATGTGCTTGAGAGAAAGCATTCCCAAATGCCTGTTGAAATTTACCTCAAGCCCTTTATATATTGATTGGTGCAATGGGACATTGTGTTGAAATTAAGAATAAGAACAAGGGCCTACCAAATGGTACAAAATGTTAAAATATGACCTACAAATGAGTTAAATTTACTAACACGGTCAGTATAACACTGATAGAATTAACAAAATCTAAACTTAAAAGAAGGTTTATCTGTGTTTAACAAATTAAGTTACAATTCTGGTTAAAGCTATACTGATTAGCAAACATGGCACAATACGATTGATTTAGAAATAATGTTTTAATACACCATATAATGCTAGCTAGCCTAGGACACCCTACCACTAATATTAAGAGTTGGGAAATATGCCACACTTCCAACAAGAAAGTAAATAATGTTCAAATTAGAATCCGTACGAGAAGTAATGTCCAATCAATGACCAGTTGGAGCCATAAAGATTAATACATGTACTCAAGCATTTTTGTGATTTCAAGGTTTTGCCAAAAAATTAATTCCAATAAACAATTGTAGACTTTGTGAACACTAGTGATCTTTCATTTTTCGCTGATTAAATTATATATTCTTGTAGTATATGAAATTAAAAGTTGTAAATATTTGTACAAAACATAATAAATTGTAAAAATATTTGTTTTCTAAATAAATTAAATGATAATCAGCTGCACATTTTATTCTGATTGTATGATGTACATGTATGTGTTAAGTTTCATTTTCATAAAAATTGAAAAATAATTAGAACATGTAAAAGACTACAATGAAATAGGTGCAGATCTAGTGATTTTGTAGTGTGTACATTTTGAATGTTTAGTGTATACAAAGGATGGAATCAATTATGCATATACATATACAACCATGCAGGTCATGATCAGTACTTTAATTTAATTTTTCATTTGATCATGCAGTTTGTATAATGTAAATTAAGGGCTATAATTCAAATATAAGGGCAATGGGCCATTTTTGTAAAAATTTGTTGTGTATGTTTTAATTAGTGTATGTAAATTAAGGGCTGTATGAATTCACATACACCAAGGGCAATGGGCAGCCAGCAATGAGCATGCTTCAAATCAAATCATGAAACATCAACAAAAACATATTAAAGTCATTAAACATATTGTATCTACAGGTCATTATTAAATGTAAAAATGCATTGTGTATGTTTAGTGTATGTTAATTAAGGGCTGTATGAATTCAAATACAACAAGGGCAATGGGCAGCCAACAAGAGCATGCCCCAAATCAAATATTCAAACAACACATAGTCACATTATTCAACATAATTTATAAGCTACACATACAATAGTGTAGCTGGGAGTTATGATCAGGTTTTAATGCATTGCATATGCTTAATGTATGTAAATTAAGGGCTGTATGAATTCAAATACAAAAAGGGCAATGGGCAGCCAAGACAAGAGCATGCCCCAAATCAAATATTCAAAGACATATTCACAAGTTGACAACATTCAACATATTTATAAGCTACACATACAATAATGTAGCTGGGAGTTATGATCAGGTTTTAATGCATTGTGTTTGCTTAATGTATGTAAGGGCTGTATGGATTAAAATACAACAAGGGCAATGGGCAGCCAACAAGAGCATGCCCCAAATCAAATATTCAAACAACATCATAAGCTACACATACAACAATGTAGCTGGGAGTTCATGATCATTTTTTTATTATTATTATTTTTTTTTATAGATATGATCAGGTTTTAATGCATTGTGTATGCTTAATGTATGTAAATTAAGGGTTGTATGGATTAAAATACAACAAGGGCAATGGGCAGCCAAGACAAGAGCATGCCCCAAATCAAATATTCAAACAACATCAAACAACACATATTCACAATATTCAACATAATTCATAAGCTACACATACAACAATGTAGCTGGGAGTTCATGATCTTTTTTTTTTTTTTTTTATGTGTGTGTATATGTTTCATGATGCAAGATGTAAGTGTAAAATGCTCTGTGTGAGTAACTGTCTAATAAATTTATAAAAATTGTTAGATGGACAACGGGCTTTATTTTGGAGGAATAATGTATTTAAATTGATCTTTTTTTTTTTTTTTTATGTGTGTGTATATGTTTCATGATGCAAGATGTAAGTGTAAAATGCTCTGTGTGAGTAACTGTCTAATAAATTTATAAAAATTGTTAGATGGACAACGGGCTTTATTTTGGAGGAATAATGTATTTAAATTGATTTAGTGAAAAGGCTATTATAAAACTTGTGCAATGTGCAACCTATAGATGTATACTTTACTAGAATATTCATGAATGGTATTTAAAAAATTAAACATTGTTGCCAACAAAGGAATCAGCTAGATAGATCTATAATAACATGAATTGAAATTGTCCATTTTGTTAAACTGTTTAGGCCGTCTTTACAGTCTAGCACATCAGAGTTGCATTAAAAGTATGATTCAGTGTTTTCCTTAGGAACAGGTCACCAGGCAAATCGACCGCTTTGATTGACAAAAATGCTGTTTTGAAACAACATTTATTGTTAGGTCCACAGAGATTTTGTTCATAAACATCAGCTCCTAGCCTGTTACAACTGATCTCTAACCCCTTACTTAGAAATAAAGGTAAAACACTGTATGGTGCCTAAACTCGTAAGACACTACCTATAAATTTAAAGAGAGGATAAAAGGAGATATAGCAGAAATAAAACTGTTTTTACACTAAGTTAGGCAAAACCCTACACCAGAAATTATCACAAGACTTCTGCATGTATGATGTGTTCAAGATTTCTACGTGAGGACGACAGTCCTGCTGGAAGCGGGTATAAATTTATCTGGCTAGAATTTTATAAAACCATCCAAAATATTTAAGAGAGAAAAATTTCTAATTGTATTTAGAATGTACCTTATTTTTATCTCGGGCGGTCAGGAGCACGGTTATTTCAACACTGCTGAGAACCATGTCAATTGTTAATTATGGTAATTTAAGTGACCATAATACCAATGTTACCTATTTGTATTTTATAAAATTAACAATAGGTAAGTAACAAGTGAATTTAAACTTCCCATGTCAGACTGCTTCACAAGAAGTCATGACTATATTAAAACAAGATTAACAATAAATAACTTGCTTTCAGTGCATTATTTGTATTTTGTTTCTTGAATTTAACCATTAAAATGAAACCCCTGAATTGTTGTTCATCGCAGGCAAAACAAGAATATGAGCAATTTTAAATTTAACTAAATTAAAAGTTTCAATTCTGATATTGACTTAAAGGAAGAAATATCTTTGTTATTGTTGATCCCGCTTACCTTTTATGAAATCGATTCACAGGTAATAAAATATTTAATCAATTAGTGGACTAAAACTGAAAGTAAACATAAAGTGTTTTTCTTAACTGGAAGTTGAATGTTTAAACTAATCTACAAAACCAAATCCGGAAAAATAATCACTTGTCAGATCACATTCACAGATGGACAGATCGCTCAGCAAATGTTCGGATAATTGCAGGGTATAGAAAAAACGTGTTAAAGTATTAGTTATTTAATAAATCTAGTAAGTGCGATCGACCCTAGTGGAATATATATCGATCATAGCCATCCGCATCGACAAGTAACGTTAATTTTTAGAGTTACCACCCAGTCCCGATTTTAATATTGAATATAAGGCTTGGCAACGATGCCCCCCCCCCCCCCCCCCCTCTCCCCGGGGAAATCCATTAACATCGGGGAAAATAGGCTAACTATACCTAATCCTATGGTAAAAACTGAAAATATCACTTTTACAAATGCCTTCTCCAAATCAGTTAATAATTTCAATGACTGTTTCAAATTAATAATACACAATAACAAGCTGGAAAATTTTTACCGACCCAAGACGATGATGGAATATTGAAAAAGGAAGTTGCAACCAAAGCGCCCTCAGTTGTTTTTATTAAAAGGGGAATAATCAACTAAAATATTTGACAAGAACGATAATCACTAGGAATAAGTACCGAGATTTAAGTAAAGCATTTAAATATGCACTTCCTTCGATAAAAGCAGCTAATTCAGAGTGAATTATCTTTGAATAAAAACTTACGACTTTTCAACTTTATACACAACAATTCCCCACGACAAATTAAAATCCAGGCTTTTTGATATCATTGACAGCTGCTTCTTCAACAAAAATGGAACTCGTAAGTTTACTTACCTCGTCATTGGTCATTTAATAAATTATTTTGTTAAAACAGATTCTGATTGCACACATAAGTACTCTGAAGTTGACATCAAGAAGATGCTTGAGTTTCTGATTGACAATATCTATGTGGTTTTTGGAGACCAGGTATTCCAACAATCAATTGGAATTCCAATGGGTACAAATTGCGCTCCGTTATTAGCAGACTTATTTTTATATTCATATGAAGCAGGATTTATGCAAAAACTTTTACGTGAAAAGAAGAAAACACTTGCTGTGGCCTTCAACTCGACATTTAGATATATCGACGACGTATTGTCAATTGATAATGATAATTTCCATTCCTACGTCGAAACGATATATCCTGGTGAGCTCGGGATAAAAGATACCACAGAGTCCGTCACTTCTGCTTCATACTTGGATATTTTACTTGAAAAAGACACTACTGGTAATCTAACAACCAAGCTATATGATAAACGTGATGACTTTAACTTTTCTATCGTCAACTTCCCTTACTTATGCAGCAATATACCTTCATCACCTGCATACGGAGTATTTATATCTCAGTTGAATCGATATGCAAGAGCATGCTCTACGTATGAACAATTTCTTAAACGAGGTAAATTATTGACAAGCAAGTTGATGAAACAAGAATATCAACAGTCTCGTTTAAAGTTATCATTTCGTAAATTCTATGGTCGATACAATGACCTTGTCAGCAAATACAATTTATCATTGAATGAAATGCTCACTGACATTTTCATATCAATTGTTAGTCCATTATTTATACACTGAATTGACCACGGATTTTTTCCGTTGTATCCTGATTATGACAACGAGCACACGGCGCGTGTGACCGATCAGCAGGGGATGCTCACTCCTCTGATGTTTCGGAGGTCCGTGTTTGCTCTGCTCTTATTTTGTATATTTGTTTAATGGACGTTGAGATTGAATACTGTTCGTTATTTCCATATCCTTCTTCTCTAGAGTTCTATAAAAAGTAGGCTCATTTTGGGCCTCCAGAGAAACCAAAAACTTTCATAAACCGGTTAATACCTGCCCACCGAAATATGGCTGATATATTGCCGACCTTGGCGTTAAACAATATATAATCAATCAAAATCTGTTTTGTATACCTTCGTAATGTATGAAAAATATTCAAAATTTTCATAACATTCTGATTTCTAAACAGTTTCTAAACGTTTTTAAAAGATGCAAACATTTAAACATTTGAAATTGGAAATTTTTTCTTGCCTAAAGAATTATATAAGAAAAACTACCCCTGATATCGTGCAGAAATGCCTGGTTAGGTTCCTCACGTTTTTGTGAGTAAACATGTTTAAGTTGCAATATTTCGAAAAATTTATCTATACTTAAGGAAGGTCTAGTCTGTCCTGACAGAACTTGTCTATAATTCATTTCAATTAGAATGCAATACTGTATAAAAAAGTTAAATCATTCATTAT
>PRKT01000410.1:3309-32330 GCA_003671525.1 Saccostrea glomerata
GATATGACCTTAAAAACGTAGGTCCCGTGTCACGGTAGGCGCTGGCACGATAAAGAACCCTCACTGCTCAATGGCCCTGAGTGCCGAGTATAGGTCTAAATTTGAAGCCCTTCACCGGCATACGGTGACGTCTCCATATGAGTGAAAAATTCTCAAGAGGGACGTTAAACAATATACAATCAATCAATCTTTTTTTTTATGTTTGTAACACGCTTTTTGATTGATCTTGTTCTCCCATAAAACAACTTTTTCTTTTAATTCTCCCTAAATTTGCTCTTTTATATATATAATAAAAATACTTGAAAAAGTAAAAAAAAAAACGATAGAGTGAATGCAAATAGCAGAAGCCTTTCAAAATAAAGAAGAACACTGAATTTTTATACAGGTGGCATAGAGAACAGATTAGGATTACCAGTTGCATTCTACTCCAGATTAAGTCAACATCATCACAGTTCACCTCCCGGTACAGTTTTAAAATTTGACGACGTCAAGTTAAACATCGGTAGTGGTTACAATCCAGTCAATGGAAAATTCTCAGCTTCAGAAAATGGACTCTACTTTTTCACCTGGAATTACCTCATACAAAATGGGAATAATGCCTACATCGGGGCCTACGTGAACGGGAAACAAGAAGTTGACACTTGCACATATTCTCATGGCAATCCAGTTAATTTGGCTACCGGATCTTTTGTGGTGAAACTAACTAAGGGTGATGAGGTTTGGTTACAAGTATTTTACAAACAAGCTGGATTCTTACATTCTACGTACACATTCTTCATGGGATATAAGTTATCAGCATTGCCTTCAAGTTAATAAAGTGATCAGACACCCATATGGATCTCTGTGAGATCTTATCTGGATAACAAAAGGATACTTAAAATTCTAAAGACTGAAATAGTATATATTAATCTCTTAGAAATAGAATTTAACCTGTCATGATATGCAAATTTAAAAGAATGGAGAAGAAAGATGAAAAAAATATTGTAATAAAGTTGATAAAGAATGAACTAGTACTCATCTGATTATTTGGTACATATACATGTATGTGTATCCACTTTCCTAAGTTTTCTATCATTTTCACGCTTATAGTATGCATGCTGGTTAAACTATATAATATGGTAAACTTGTCAAATCTTAATGAAGGTCGACGCCTGCGATTTATATTCTGTGATAGTAATTTCAAAGGCCTTTGACAGAGTTTGACACAGAGAGCTATCTTTAAACCTGAAAAGTAAGGCTTCCAAAATAATATTTGGGCTGGATTAAAGATAACTTAACTGACAAGCAAAAAGAGTAAATGAATTATGGTTTTTCATCAATCTTTAAACTGTTGATGTGGGAGTACCCTAGGGGTCTGTACTCGGCCCATTTTTATTCTTATTATAGAAAAAAAGAGTACCAAATCACCAGAAGCTTACATCATTTCGTGGTTGAACAAGATGAAGCGGAGTAATAAATGGGTAGGCTTAACCCGATTGGATGAATTCAGGCATGTAAATATTTTCATTTTAAAGTAAAAATATTCATGTTTGAAATAAATGATGGAATGTAGGAATATTGTAGAAAATATAGAAATACCAGGGAAGATTGTAGGAGTAGGGATTGATATTCTTGGCAGGGTGTCATTTACTGCCGAACGCTGTAAGTTGCAAATAACTGCAAATTTGACTTATAAACGCCGCGGCATCTTATATTTTTTCTGTGTTTTTAATAAGTGCTTAGAATGAACTTTCAAATGAAATCAGAGATTTGTTTGAAAGGATTAGTAAATTACTGGGAGAGCATAAGGTTTGTATAGAGTTCTATGGAAAATTAATTGGTACTCTTTTCCCTCTACATGTACATGATAGCTGCAGAACGGTACATGTAGCTCTCCGAAACTTTGACAGACCAGAGAGCAACAATTCCACCCACTGAAAAAAGTAAGTGTATATTTATTTCGCACAAAAAGTGCGCTGTTACCCAATATATTTCTCCAAGTTTTTCAAACCCCATCTCAAAATATTACTCAAAATATTATTATATTATACATGTATAATATATTATATTATACATGTACTATTTCAAAAACAAAACATTCCTTGTAAAATTGCACATTGTGTACATTGCATGTGTTGATAGAAGTCTTTGGACTATACTGACATTGACAGAAAAGTAAGACATTATTTATTAATCTTTATTAACCTGTGAGAATGTTGATTGTGTGATGAATATAAAAATAGAATTTATTTAATATTTTACATTTTTGATGAAATCAATATATAATATAATAAATGGTTTTTAGGGAGTTTCTTCGCCATAGCTGTAAATACATACATAAATATAAAGAACTGGTTCTGATACCATGGATCTATATCTGGTAAGATCAATGTTTTATGTGTTGAATTTGTTTGTGGTGTTTGATTGTGTTTTCTGTGTGAACAAATTGTTTTGCACTGAAGAATTTGAGAAATGTTTATTTATTTTATTTAATTTGATACAATATTGATTTTAAATTATAATTGGGAAAAGCTAAATTGATTCAGTTTTATTATTCTATCTAAATTCATATTTATTTCATTTCAAGCTAATTGACTATTTTGAAATTGAGTTATTTCCCTTTGATGTGTGTTTTATGTTCGTATGTATTTCAGAGCCTAGCTGTTTATATGTTGACTATGTGAGATCAATAAATCTATTACTACCACGATAGTTATTCTACTATTGGAAAACCGTAACATGTATAATTGATAATTGGTCAAAGGAAAAGCTAGAAATCGAGGTTTCGTAAAGATGAGGTAAGAATTTGGAGAAATCAGTCCTAAAATGAACGCAACTTTTTGTGCTCAATAAATATACAGGGTGGCATTGTAGCTCACTGGTCATCCATCCGAATTTTTTTCAGACCAGAAAAATACAGATCTGCAACTATGTACATGACTGATACATGTGTAACCAAAGACATACATAATGGTTTTCAATTATTTACGCGGACAATGCATTACTGTTTGCTATCAATTAATAAAAGACGCTGATGTTATCTCTTACGAGCGATCGTTGAAAAAAAGAAAAAATAAATCTCAATGACAGTAGACTTTAACGCTGATAAAACTATCAATGCAGTGACTATTTCCTGTGAGACATTCATTTTGAAGAAAATAAAGTCATTTACATCTAGGACTTCATCATCAGTCCGACGGTGCTTGGAACAATTATATATCTACTATTTACAAAAAAGCTAATACAACAGATTTAGCTATTTTGAAATTTGATAAAGAACACATTAGATAGAAAAAGCTAATACAGCAGATTTAGCTATTTGAAATTGAATAACGCACATACTTGATAGAAATCCTTTTAATAAAAACACTCTTGAGTTAATTTCATTAAATTGGTCTTAGTATACATAGATCTTACAAAAATGGTCATTTCCTAATCAATTAAATGGTTATAATTGATTCAATATTTATTTTAAACTTTGAGCTACTCAAAATAATTGTAAGCCAAAGAGATTGGTAATGTAAAGAGTTATAAGTTCTTGCTGAATGAGTTGTATGCATTCAGTTCCTGTTGTTTTGCAAACAAGGATGTGATTGGATCTTATTAAACATGTCCTGATTGGTTGTAAAGGTCGACCAATACTCTTCCGGATTTTTAAATGATGCTCTCATCCACTGAGTTTTGATTAAACCTTCAGTAGCGTAGAATACCCCCGTCCAACTAGCAATGGATCCTGCATCACGATACTGATTTTTATCGGCAACAGACCATCCCACGATAAACTCTGTCTCGTTGAGCTTCAGATACCTCCCTGCAAGGTCATACTCTCGTTCAGCATTTCCGACGGCGCTGTTATATTGACCTTTTATTGTTCCCCCTTAAACGTTATTGCAATTTTCGACATCAGCTGATTTCTCCATGTGCCGGACAAGGCACATAATCCTTGCATTTCCTGTCTCTGACAAAGTGCAGTACCTGTAAGAAAATACATTGTTCCATAAAGTCCATATAAGTATTTAGTTCAAGATTCAGGTTCCCATAAAACTATACGTCCTTTCATTTTGCAAAAAAAATTATCCCGGCAATTATACAAATTTATGTTACATATCATTTTTCTTTTCTGCTGGAATTATAATCACGTGAGATTAATAACAGAAAAAAACTAAATTAAGAAGATAAGTGTACACGAGCAATTGGAAAATATATACTCGAGTAGGACAGCTTACCAGCATTTCTCATTAAGGGCTGCACAGGAACTACTGCACAAAGCAGCATAGGCAGAAAATAGCCAACAATATTCATACTTTACCTAAAAAGCAGAGTAATATAAAAACTATAAAAATCTATGAAATTGACAGATTCAAAGATAAAGGGGAAAGATTTATTCTAAAATTTGTCCATAAAAAAGCCATGCATGTATAAAAAATGCTTTTTACCGTAAATTTAAAAACCAATTAAAAGTTCTGATATTTTTTGGATCTTTTCAAAAGAATTTTTGGCTTAAAAACAGTAGACTTTGTATAACGTAAGAAATATGAATTATTTTCATTGATATTTAATGAAAGACGTAGCCCTAGACTCAACTTATAAAATATCAAACTCTTCAAAACCAAGATATTATATCTCATTTTATCAAATTTAAGAAAAAGAGAATTTAATCTTTAATATCTTCAATTGAAGCTATAATTTCCGATTCATCAACAGGATCAATATACTGTACATCTCGTAAATTTATACGTAAAAAATAACTAACTTACTTGTGCTTATGGTAAGAGAAATATCACTGGGTAAAATAACCACAGCAAGAAACGATTTTTATGGGGGTTCAGTAAAAACAAATTAAATTCAATGTATAAGAAACTCTCGTAAAAATTCTGATACTGCAAAGTTTTACCTTAAAATCAGAAGTACACTCCAATGTATTCTTTGCATCGTAGTTTGTTCTCTGGACTGTTTTATATAAAATATGATCACATGACATGTTTCCACTTAAATTAACTCTCCTTAAATGCCACTGACAGAACATAATATCTCCTTACGTCCTGCTGATAAACATATGAAAAAATATCACATTAAACTCTTGTTTTCGTTTGCCTTATAGTTTAACTTGATAAAATTATGTAATTGTTCATTTACATCATGAATTGTTTTTATTACCCAATAATTACAAGAACGTTAGTTTTAGGTATGGATGCATGTAGAAAGCAATTTTATCGTGATATACAAAGAAGAAACTTAAGCGTCATGGAAGAGGCTACATGTAAGAACTCTTGTTATCAACCCAATTCATATATTTCCGACATTTTGTCCATTTTAAACAAGGTTCTGCAATAATAGTTAAAGATGTCACAAGGAACCTGTAAAATAGATACAATTCAACTTGGAAGATTATTTTTACTTCAAATAGTACTGGACACTTTTACTTGGTCTACTTTGTAATCAGTAGTAAGGTTCATATTAGGAATTTCGTGAGCGAACAACTTGAGGTCCCGAATTACACACACGTAACTAGGCATATACTTTGACTTCTGGCTCACTTGTGGCGAAACTACCAACACTGTGTAGAAACGGACTAGGGTAAAGTGCGTTACCCTAGTCCAAGAAGGCGACAAGCAAATACGCTTTGATCATTTTGCACTTTGTTTCAGCGTTATACAGACTTGTATTATAAATTTTGTTGTTAAAATTGAATTATTTCGTACAGAAGAACACGACTATTGCAAAAAGGCGGCATGACATGCGCTGATTATTTAAAGCCAGATTGCGAATACAAAATTTGAGCATGATTAGGGTAAAGTAAATTTTTGATTAGGGTAAAGATATTCGAAGCTTTTTTTGGTGACTAGGGTAAAGTACGTGTAAAATATCATTTTCCTTGTTTCAGGACTTAAAACATCCTATATTGAGGGATTTTTACTCCTTCTAGGCAACTGATCTTACTTCTTTAATGTCCAGGGGTCCGTGTTTTATACCCCGTCCACAGATTTTTATTGTTTGTAGTTTTCAGTGATAGATCACTATTCGTTATCCTACCTTTTTCACTGAGCAGACTCGACACACACTCTGGGCCTTTTAATAAAATCATTGCACAAAACACAAATAAACGGAAAAATTCTGATTCAAATATGAACCGAGAGCAAGTTCCAATGGCGAATTACTACTTCTTGCAGTTAGGTTATGATCCTATTTATGGACATAATATAAATGAGTAAGAAAAACAACACTCTTTTCATTTAGTTAATTGTGGCAAATATATTTAAAACATTTACAAATCAATTATTTAAAAATTATAAAGAAAAGGGGGGGGTGTTATTTATTTATTTATTGTATTGACGTGTGCATAATGGCCAGAAATGGGGGCTTTTGTAGTATTCTTACACTTGATCTATGATCGAGAAACGATGCGAAAAATTATCATTGCTGTATCTACTAAGGTAATTGGCAAAGCATCTCTTCGAGAGAGAAAATAAATCTATAATCGGGGTTCTGATTCTTTTTATTTCTTTATGTAGCTTATTTCTTTAAAGGTGATTCTCTGACAAGTTGAACACCTGTGAAACGTTTCTGTTTTTGTAAAAAGTGCACGAAGATTTTGCTAATGTTGACGTTTTACCGTGTTCAACTATGTACACATCACTGAGTATATACGGACTGATAATACTTGGTTGGTTTTGCTTTCCCATATTTCTACTCTAATTTTTCTGGATTATACTTTGAATATATTTTATTAAAACACAACAATTTTTTTACTTCTCATAAGTACATGTATTAAGGATAAAATTTGCTTTGCAAGAATGTATCAATTAAACGCATCCCGAAATTCCTAGTTTCAATAATTTCCAGAATTATAGAGTAGGTTTTTAAAATTATATTTCCGTGTGAAATGCTATAGTAACATAGGTAAAACTCCAAAGTCCGATGATGACGCCAAAGTCCGATGGTCTGCGCGAAACCCCGATGGTTTGTTATCGCATATCAGTCATAATATTATGCCGAAAATTTTAGAAAACAATTACATCAAATTTGTGTCTAAGCACCTTTAAAGTTGCATTAAAGTATTTAAAACAGCACAAATAAATTCAGTAGTATTAAATCTTTGATAAATTAAGAACTATTCGAATAAAAAGTTCCTTCTTAAGGGGAGCCGAGGTATTGACTTCGACTACATCACTACATCACTACACCACTACATCACTGACATCACTTTTGTAAATGGAACATATGGAGAGAACCAACAGTATATAAGATCAAAAGTCCTTAAAACAATAACAAAATAGGAGCAGAGCAAACACGGACCTCCAAAATATTGGAAGTGGGATCAGGTGCCATGGAGGAGTGAGCATCCCCTGCCAACCGGTCACACTCGCCGTGTACTCCTTGTTATAATCGGGAAATGACGGAAAAATCCGTCGTCAATTCGGTGTATAAATAATGGACTAACAATAAGTATGAAAAACGCCAGTCAGCATTTGACTCAATGATAAATTGTATTTGCTGACAAGATCATTGTATCGACCATGGAACTTACGAAATGATGACTTCAAACGAGACTGTTGAAATTCTTGTTTTATTAACTTGTTTGTCAATAATTTTCCTCGTTTTAGAATTTGTTCATACGTGAGCATGCTCTTGCGTATCAACTGAGATACTAGTATATAAAAACCGTTTGCAGGTGATGAAGGTATATTGCTGCATAAGTAAGGGAAATTGACGATAGAAAAGTTAAAGTCATCACGTTTATCATAGAGCTTGGTTGTTAGATTACCATTATAACGGCCTTTTCAAGTAAAATATCTAAATATGAAACAGATGTCTTAGACTCTGTGGTATCTTTTATCTCAAGCTCACCAGTATGTATATCGTATCGGTATTAGAATGGAAATTTTTATTGTTAATTGACAATACGTTGTCAAACAAAACAAAACAAATAAAAACGATAAAACAAACTCAATACCATTTTTTGTTGATATTGATACAGCTATGCCCATCATAATACATTGTCAAAAAATGTTTTTATTTATATACATTTACTGTTATATAACGATTAATTTTGCTTCCATGATTTTTATGCAGGGTAAAAAATACTACCTTAAAAAGTAACAGTATTTGAATATTTTCCAGAAATCCTTTCTCAACTTTATTAATAAAATTGTATAAAGCAGTTGTTCTGTGTACATTTAGTTTGCATAATTAATAACTTTACCCTAGTCTCGAAAAAACTTTACCCTAATCGTAAAGAAAGAGTTCTTCAACTTAACCTTAATCTACGCCAAAACTTCGTGACGTGTTTTCCGGTTAATTACGCAGAGTTAAATGGAGTATCCTTCTGAGCAAGAAAAACTGATGCTGCAAAATAAATTGGTGCAAAATAAAGTAAGGTTTTTCATAACTATTCACCGATATTTATTCATGGAAATTTGAAGCGTAGGAGCTTGTCGCCATCTTGGACTAGGGTAAAGCACTTTACCCTAGTCCGTTTCTACACAATGACCAAGGAACGATGAGGTTTTGTCAAAAGTACACATACAAACAAGATGTTTTTGTAAAATACTAGTACTGATGCCCCCGTATGGCAACATAGCGAAAATTAAATGCAAATTTAATATATGGGTACCCAAAGTAGGATATTCACATTGGAAATACAATTGTGAAATATGAAAGTAGGCCAAGGTTTAAGCTTTTACCAAAAGTAAAGAAAGGTTAAAAAGTCAAGGTAATTGGTATCCAATGAAAGGCCACAAAGAATATATATGTAAAGTATGGA
The DNA here is from genome assembly GCA_003671525.1 of Saccostrea glomerata. Lineage (NCBI taxonomy): Eukaryota > Metazoa > Mollusca > Bivalvia > Ostreida > Ostreidae > Saccostrea > Saccostrea glomerata. Next base: position 12,053 of record PRKT01000410.1, read on the forward strand.
AGCCCTAAGCCCAATCCTTCAAAAGTTATGGCCAAGATTAAAAATTTTAAAAAGTAGGTCAAGGTCCAAGGGTCAAAAGTCTTTATATCAAATGAAAGGGCTTTTCACAAGGATTAAATAATAGCCCTAACCCTTCAAAAGTCATGGTCAAGGTTTGCTTTTTAAAGGTAAGTCACATTCCAAGGCCAAAGGACCAAAGTTCTTGGTATTCAATGAAGGTTCTTGTCACAAGGATTACATATGTGAAGTATGAGAGCACTAGCCCTTAGCGTTCAAAAGTTATGGCCATGGTTAATTTTTTTTCATAAGTATAGAAATCACCAAGGACAAGATCAAAAGGTCCAAGTTGTTGGAATCCAATGAGTTGTCTTTTTGTAAAGAATAGATATTTGAAGAATAAACGTCCTCGTATCTACTGTTCAAAAGATATGGCTAAAGTAAAAGTTTGGAATTTTTGAGTAAAAGTGGACCAAACTCCAAGGTCAAAAGGTCAAATTTGGTGGTACTTAAAGAAAGGTCTTGTCACAAGGAATACAGATGTGAAATATGAAATTCATAGCTCCACTAAATCAAAAGTTACGGACAAGGTTAAAGTTTTTTAGGACAAACAGACAGACAGAGAGACAGACAAAACAGACAGACAGACGGACACGACTAAACTATATACCCCCGAAACTTCGTTTACGGGGGCATAAAAGCTGGAGTCCTACATTCAAGATCCACTTTCTTTAGGGGCATAAATTTTCTACCTGAAAAAGTCAGATGGGAAATTATTTACAATGATTATAACAACATAATACAGAAATTTTATTGTTTTTAAAATTCAGTTGTTTTATTTAGCAATCCTGTTTGAATAGTTTTGCTGAGTGTGACAATACTGATGAAATAAATAAAGCTATCAACGATCATTTAATCATAACCGAGTCCAATATTTAAGGAATCCATGTTTTACTTCGTAATTTTTTTTTAATACATTATCGAAGAATTTATCATCAGGTTGGTCAGATAGGAAAAGAATATCAGAATGGGTAATTGATTGTTTGTACATGTATGTTGTCTTACGTTCCCGTTGGAGATTGTTTTACTGATTTTGAGAGATCACCATATGTAAATGTAGGTAAGGGAAGTTGACGATAGAAAAGTTAAAGTCATCACGTTTATCACAGAGCTTGGTTAAAAAATTCTGCTCCTTACATGTATGAAAACAAAAATAGGTCTGCTAATAACGGGGCGCAATTGGTACCCATGGGAATTCCAACAGATTGATTGAAGACGTGGTCTCCAAAAACCACATAGAATTTGTCAAGCAGAAACTTTAAGAATCGTTTTTATTTCAACTTCAGAGTACTTGTATGTACAATCAGAATGTTTTTTAAGAAAATACTTTTGCAAATGACCAATGACAAGTTACGTAAATTTACCATTTTCTTTTTTATCTAAAAAGCACCTGTCAATGATATCAAAAATGATTTTGATATTTGAGTTATTCAGACCCCAATTACAGTACCACAACCTAAAAAAATGTACATCCTAATGTCAAAATGAATTCTTGCTTGTGCATGTAAATCCGAAACAATGCACTCATGTCTTCTAGTTCACGTTGCTCTGTAAACAAGGGTGTGATTGGACCTTCGTAAACGTATCCTGACCTGATTGGTTGAATACGTCTTCCAGTAATCCTCTTGATCCTTGTACGACGCTAGAATCCATTGGGTCCTGATAGAACCTTCAGCGGCATAGTAAACCCCAGTCCAGCTGGCAATTGACATAGCATCCCGGTATTGATTTTTAAAAGGCTACAGACCATCCTACGATATACTCCGTCTCGTTGACCTTCAGATACCTCCCTTCAAGGTCATACTCTCGTTCAGCATTTCCGACGGCGCTGTTATATTGACCTTTAATGGTCCCTTCCTTACAAATTATCGTCATTACTGACTGTAGCTGATTTCTCGACGTTCCAGACAAGGCACATAGGCCTTTCATTTGTTGTGATTGACAATTTACTGATTCTTTGAGAAAAAAAAATGAAATTTGAAAGTTTTCAATCCTTAAAAAAATTATGTTTCTCATCTCTACTCTCAAACTTGAAGGACATTTCTGTTAAAATTATATGCCTTTCCTAAAATTATTGCAACTTATGTTAAAAACAAGGCTTTAACTCTAAAAAATGAAAATTAATCTTCCTATGTTGAATGGTAAAAGGTGATATAAATATTATATACGTACACATGTAATAACTCACCAGCATATTTTATCAAAGGTAATAACACACAAATGAACATAGGTAAAAAAGAGCCGGCAAGCTTCAGATTGTATCTACAAATATTATCAAATTAGAAACAAAAAAACTCATTCATAAATTTCAAAGAGTAAGAAATTAAAAATATCTTAAAGTAAAAAAGGACATGTCTTATACCTTCTTTGATAAATTATTTTTGAAATATATAATTCATCTGGAGGCAAATTTCTTTTATTTAAAAAAAGTAGTTATGAACTTCAAACATATTTACCCCGGTTAAAAATTTGTGAAGTCAGGGATGATTTATGTACTCATTAATGAATTAAAATGCACTTTGTGGGATCAATTTTGAAAAACCAAGTTCTATAATCTCTGAATACTAGACTAAATACTGTTTTACAAAATTATGAAGAATTAATTTAACATCTTTACATGACCTTTAATCAAGTTTCTTGTCTCTGAAATATGTAGACACCCACCCCATGTTTGCTATAGCTAACTTACCGCAACAGTTACTAAATAATGCCTGACCTTTATCCTGCTGGCACCATAAAAGCGATTGTTTTATATAGAAATAAATGATCACATGACATATACGTCACGTCTTATAATAGCGACATACTATATCATAAAAATGTCTCAGACGTTCAGAGATTTTCAATTTTACGTTAAATTGGCATGGTTTCCATAGCCTACAAATTCAATTTGATTCTAAAAAAGAAAAGAAACGCATACTAGTATTTCATACTTCATTTAAGTTAATTCCACCCTCCTGTGATGTCATAGGTTTTTGCTAAAACTGTTATCAAATGAAATTCATACCCAATAGAACAATATATTTTGGAAGAATGATTTTCCATAGGTGTAATGATAAATATTGTTAAGTAAAATAATTTAAAAAATGCATATTTCCTTTATTTAATCAATAATCAATCTGTAAAACCGTTCACGGTAGCTCAGTCGGTAGAGCGCTCGCTCCGTGATCGGGAGTTAAGTGAAATGATTTAAAAAATGCATATTTCCTTTATTTAATCAATTATTCAATCTGTAAAACCGTTCACGGTAGCTCAGTCGGTAGAGCGCTCGCTCCGTGATCGGGAGGTCGTGAGTTCGTATCTCGGCCGCGACTGACCCAGTCGATAAAATGGGTAGCAACTGTTCCTTCGCCATGCGCTCGGCACTTTGAAGTGAAAGTTGCGGGTCCTTCGGATGAGACCTTAAAAACCGAGGCCCCGTGTCAGCGGCAGGCGTTGGCACGATAAAGATCCCTCACTGCTCAATGGCCCTGAGTGCCGAGTAAAGGTCAAAATTTGAAGCCCTTCACCGGCGTACGGTGACGTCTCCATATGAGTGAAAAATTTTCGAGAGGGACGTTAAACAATATATAATCAATCAATCAATCAATCTGTAAAGAATGTTGACAATTGACAAGTACAATAACTCCTGCTCAGGTAGCTTCATTCAGGCATTTTCTTTTTTGTACTTCTAATGTAAAGTAGTTTCTCTGATAGTCACAATTCAAAAGTATCTGATAAATAGCGAGTATTTAGGAACTTTCGGCATCATAACTATGCATTTGAATCAGTTTTTACATAATACTTATGATACTGTTTACAAAAAAATGGACAATTTTTTATGTTGACACACGCTTATGTTTATTTACGTCTCCCATCTTAAATGATATGACGTCCTATACATTTTTGGAAATAATTGGTAAATGTAAACTTTATTAAATGAAAATAAATTCAATTTTTGAAATTTAAAGGGTGGAAAGACCTTTAAAAAAAGTGTTTAGATATGTAGCATGCAGAGTTTTTAAAAAAATTCAGAGTTCTCATCTAACTCTTCTTTGCTGATATCTACAAACAGTTTGATATCATATAGTTCTCTTGACTTCTTCACTTTAAGTAAATGCTTCTTCTACATGTTCTATTTTACTTGTTTTAAAGGTCGCTTGCATGACGCTCTGTTCTAGATTTGCTGAGTATGGAGTTGATCCTTACATTGCAACTTTGAATTCCTCTGCGCGACGTGGAGACCGATCTTTCAGATGAGATCTGAAGGTCCTATGTCTTAGTAGGTGTAGGAAAGAGATCCCGGAATGCTCGATAGTCTTGAGTGTCAAGAAAAGGTATAAAATTTTAAACCACGAACATGAAGATGTGGCGTCTCTATTTGAGTGAAATGCTCAAGAGGGACGTTAAACATCAAATAAGCAAACAAACAAAACTTGTTTTCAAGATGATATATAATTTTTCATATACAGATATTTCTCTTTGTAATATATGTTCGTTTTTCCCTTTTAGGTCACCTGAGTAAACTATCCGTTTTCGTCCGTCGTCGTGCGTTGTCCGTCGTGTGTTAACATTTGAGCATTTTCAGCTTCTTCTCTGCAACTGCTCACCCAATTTCAACCAATTTTGGTACAAAGCCTCTATGTGTGAAAGGGGACAAAAATTGTGAATTTCATGGTCTCTGTCCCCCTGGGACCTGCGAGGTGGGGCCAAAACCAATAAATTAATGAATTTTTTAAAAATCTTCTTCTTTACTCCTGGACAACAAGCAGTCAAAGTGTTGGCATGAATGTAATGAGCATAGAGTCCTCTTCCAAAGTCGTGAAATTCATGGCCTCAGGATCAGGGGTTCTAGTGCTAGGACGGGGCTATATAGATTATATAGTGAAAATGCATTATTTCTTTGAAAATCTTCTCTCTCTCTCTCTCTGCTGGGTATTAATTAAATTAACTAAGTACATAGTTATGATGAGCAAGAATGTCTCTTCCAAAATCGTAAATTTTATGGCCCCAGGGTCAGAGGGTCTGGTGTTAGGGTGGGTCTGTATTGATTATATAGAGAAAATGCATTAATTCTTTGAAAATCTTCTTCTCTGCTCCTAGGTATTAAATAAACTAACTAAGTACATAGTTATGATAAGCAAGAATTCTGTACCAAAATTATGAATTTTATGACCCCAGGGTCAGGGGTTCTGGTGTAAGGGCGGGGCTCTATTGATTACCTAGTGAAAATACATTACATCTATGAATCTTTTCTTCTCTGCTCCTGGGTATTAAGCAGATGAACTACCTTTATAGTTATGATGAGGAAAGGGCCTTCTTTCTGAATTGTGAATTTCAACGCCCCAGGATCAGCGGTACTATACAGGAGGGGGGGGGGGGCTCTACTTATATACTGAAAATGATTTGAAATCTGCTTCTTGGTATTAATGAAACATTTTGGATTTGTAAGGATGCCTTTTAAAAAATTGTGCAATGTGTGGACCTTGAGTTAGGGGTTCATGTGTTGTAGGGGAACTATTGATTATTGCTGAATATTACTGATTAGTTGAAATGCATTTTTTGTTCATCTACCCTGCCTGTGGGTATTAAGTAACTAAACTATTGAATTGATAAGCGTATAGTTATTAGAGAAAACCACACAGATATAATTTTTTTTTAAAGTTTAATGGCGTTTTGTATAGTTATGATGAGCAATGGTGCCTCTTTCAAAAATGTGATTTCCATAGCATCTAGCTTAAAACATGAACCAAATTCAATCACTGGAAAGTTGTTGCATCATGTTCAGGTGACCTATAAGGCGCATGGACCTCTTGTTTAGTTTAACCTATTCATTGTTCGATATATATTTTTTCAGAACGTAGTAACGCGTTTATATATTTCAAATGTGCACATCTGTAGCTACGCCTGAAAAATGTGTCATAGATGCACACGGATTTTTCAATTATAAATGCACACAGAGTTTTCAATTACACGCTTTGACTTTGAAGGTCTCCTGTTTAAATGGAATCTTTTTTTTTTAAGTCTGTAATTGTAAAAGTTATTTCGCCATTTGAAATTAATTTAAATCATTAAATATGTTAAGCCTGCATAGTAAGAAGTCTTAAATTATTCATCCTTTTCAGATGAATGCAATGGGTCCTTGAAATAATTTCACATCGACAAAAGAGTGATATTCTGAATGGTACTGTAGCTTTCCTTGTTGATTTTTTTTTAAATTTGGGCACCAAAAGGCGTATGATCTCTTCGCTACAGGCGTTGTTCTTGAGACACTAAATGAATTAAAAAATAAGTCAGTATTCATTTATCCGAGTTGTTTTCATTGTTCATTGAAAGGCCTAGTAAATCCCCTCTATTTTTGTTGCAGCAAAATCAAATAAGGATAATGTATAAATAATGATAATGAAAAAAAAAAGATTTGTTTCTATGTTGATTGAATGAAAATATGTCGCATTCGATGCAGGATATCGAAACATATTTTGCTGACATTAGGTTACAATATTTCAATTGCCATGTCTTTCACAATCTATGATAAATATATTGAAATATATGACATATGTCCTTGACTTATTATCCACAAACACGTACTTTATTTAAAATAAATAAGTAGTAAATTCATCTCTTTGAAGTCAATAAACATTTGCTTTTTTTAGTAAATGCAATATTGGTAAAAAAAAAGAAAACAAAAAACAAACAAACAAATAAACAAACAAACAAAAAAAACCCACTAAATCTCAACATCGGTTGCCATCTCCCGATCGACTGTCTAAATTGATTTGACTCATAACTTTTTTAAACCCCCAGAAAACAATTATTTTATAAATGCAATGGAAAATATCATTTAAAAATTTATCATTGAAATTGAAATTTTCACCTACCTACCTACCCAACATTTATAGACTGACTTAGGAGGGGGCAAACAAACATTTTTTTTTTCTAAAATTTGCCTTGTTTTGACCTTTCTGTAGCCGTTTCAAAAGATCAAAAACCTTTTATCTATTTTGAAACAATATACATTGTACGAGGGCCGTTCAAAAATTACGCGGACTCTACTATTATTTACTCTTACAGACGTCATATAGTTATGAAATTTCACAGAAATATGTATCTTAAAGATTTCAATAAATTTTGGGCAAAATTTCTGAATTTTAAAAATATTCTACTAAAATTATCGGTATGTTGATGTCTCTGATGGAGAGGTACGGAGCACGACAAAAAATCTGAAGCAAAAGCATGCGGAATCCAAAATTTATCTCATTAATTTTCTATTATTCGCTATATTTTTCGACAATTTTCTCAAATGTATCTTTAAATTGTTCCGTTATTATGTATTTAGATTTCTGACATGATATTTGAAGTACTAACAGAAATATAGTGGTTTTTCTCCGATGCGATTCTCATGAAAACGACTGTGAAAATGACGTCTCCTGAATTGACGGCGCACCACACTTTTGTTAAATTATATGTTATTCTCGAGATATCGCCAACAAAGATCCAAAATAAACATAATAATAAACGTAGTATGCTAGGGTATTCCTGACAGTCGTCCACAAATAGCAAATTGAAATTTTAGACCGTTAGACCTCTGTGTAAAGGCTATACGAGAGGACGGGAAGAAGATTATCGACGACAACTTTATCCAGACTGTAAAGAACGTGATTGAGAATCACCAATATCACACTATATCTCATATATACCTGTCGTTTTTGGCTTTAAAAAAAAAAAGAATACTCTTTACCCGTTTAATAGATTTTAAGCTTGGCAAGAAATGGTGTTTAGATGTTGGGTAGGTAAGGTCACTCAAACTTTATGTAGGAACTCTGGGAATATGTTGAGAAAATGAAAGCTCAATCACATATTTTTTTATAATGCCTGTGACGTCGAAGATTTTGCTGCTCCGTGACTTAATGATATGTCCTGATAAATCACTCAAAATTGATACTAATTTACAACATTTTGATATGAAATTTTGAAGACCATATAAGTAAAGATTCTTTTATATTATGTGTGACATTTTGCCCGATTATGTCGTCAAATATTTTTTCTGTGCAACAAGTCCGCGTAATTTTTGAACGGCCCTCGTATATTGTCATTATCATATCACACGCAACTTCATGCGAAAGTCTTCATATGAAAATTTCTGTCTTGTTTACTGAGAGGGAAGTTTTTATAGTATAATTTACGTTCTTGAAAATGTACAAAGTAAAATAAAAATTCTGTGATGGCTTAAGTTGGTGCTATAGATTTTGGTGGAACTAAAATCAGAATGATTAAATAGGAACCAAAATATGTATAAAATGTTTTCACACATTATTTTCTGTATATTGTGTACCAGACTTTTTGACATCATTGACATCTTTTTTTTTGCAATGAAAACAGAACTCGTAAATTTACTTACCTAGTCATTAGTTGTTTGCATTATTATTTGTTCTAAACACAAGTACTCTAAAGTGATATTAAAAAGATGCTTTACTTTCTATATTTTGTGTTTTTGGAGACAATGTCCCTTAAAATTCTATTGACATTTCCATGAGTAACAAGTGCACCCAATTATTACATGTAGCAGACCTATTTATGTATTCATATGTGGAAGAACTGATTTAAATCTTATGCACGAGAAGAAGAAAACACTGGCTGTAGCACCTTTTTGTTGCCTTAAACTCGACACCTAGAGATTATAACGACGTATTATCAATTAACAATAGTTTTATATTTGGATTTATTGATTGTATGTTGTTTTACGTCCCACTCGTGACTATTACACTCATATAGAGATTTCACCATATACCAATGAAGGGTTTCAAATTTTGACCTTTACTTGACGATTACGGCCGTTGAGCAGTGAGGGATATTTATCGTGCCAACGGCTTCCGTCATAAGGGGCCTCAGTTTTTTGAGGTCCCATCCGAATGGATATCAGCTTTTAATTCAAGGTGCCGCGCCCATGACGAAGGACCAGGAGTTACCCATTTTTACTGACTTAGATCAGTCGCGGTCGACATTTTAACTCACGAACTTCCAAACACAGAGCGAGCACTCTACCGACTGGACTACCGTGGCAGTGTTTCATACTTGGATATTTATTAGATTGATTGATTGTTGTTTAACGTCCGCCTCGAGATTTTTTTCACTCATTTCAAGACGCCACCACTTGCTGGTAAAAAGTTATTAGTGCCTACTGCGACATTGGACCTCGGTTAATATAGTCTAACCCGAAGGACCGGCCTCCACGTCAGAAAATTCCACAGTGTAGTCCGATATATAAACCGAGGTCTCATGTCGCAACGACGTAAGGATCACCTTCTTACTTCGCGACTCGAATATTTTTTTCCAAAAAAAAAATATTAAGCGTAATCCAATACCAAAGATTTATGAAAAAAACTTTTTCAACTTTTCAACTGTCAACTTCCCCTACTTATGCAGGATAAAACCTTTCACATGCAATGTGATTTTATGTCCCCCAGTTGATTCGATACACAAGAGCATGTTGCATAAACAATTGTTTGACAAACAAGTTGATGAAACAAAAATACATAAACAGTCTCAATTAAAGTAATTGTTTCGTTTGTTGTATGGTCGATACAATGATTGTGTGAACAGATACAATCTTATAATCTGCAATTAAGTAAAGTGCATAATAACATTTTTCATACTTACTTTAAGACCATTTTTACAAACTTAATTGTTGAGAGAGTTTTTTCGTTATTTCCTTATCGAGGAGCATGCGGCGAATGTGACCTGTTGGTAGGGAATGCTTACCCGTCCAAAGCACAAGATGCCATCTCTATTTTAAAGGTCCATACTTGCTCTGCTCCTGATTTGTATTATTCAAATTGACTTTTGAGATAGAAATCTATTTGTTATCTGCAAATATATCGTTTTTATAGATGAATCAGCTTCGTCCGTTTTTCATTTACATACATATTTAGAAGTTCAATATTTGCAAGGAAATAAAGAAAAATGAAGCTATGGGAGTTGTTCGAAAATTTGTGGACAACTGTTATAACGTCACATCGTATCCAAATTTGGTAGCAATATTTAAACAATAAAATCTATTAAATGCATTAAGAAATTTTAAAATATTTTGATTTATTTCCAGCTTATTTGAATTTTAAAATGACGAAAATCGGATCGCAGAACAGGTCATAATTTCCTTGTTTACGATTTATACACTAAATAATGTCTGCAGTCATATCCTCTGTAAAATTGCAAAAAGGGGGGAAAATTATAGACATCCATATTTAGAACTGTTACGTCGTTGCATATTCTAAATTATGAATAATATTATGCTTCCTGAAAAAAAAATCAAATTTAGAAAAGAGGCTGTAGTTTTTTAAAAGGGCAAAGAGAATACATTGTGCTCCGTGCTCTGATCACCATGCAGTTAAGAGTACAATATATGTTGCACTCTGGAAAACTCTAGACACATCTCAATATGCTTGCGGAAACACAAAATATGTTTTAAAAAGCCCAAACAAACAAATTAACAAAAATGAGTCATGCATGTGCATTTACATTGCACAGGCCATATTTGCTTTATATCAGACAGATATCTGTGAGATTACAGATTTATCTGTGATAAAGGTGATAAAAACGTTTGTAAGGTCATGATAAGAGTTCCACAGTTGCTGATCCTGTGAATTCATAGTCACACAGTAAATAATTATCATTGATAAAGAAAACTATACTACTGAAACAAATTGTTAGCAAAATAAATTTCAAATGATACAAACATGACCTAAACATGTGTAAAGGGTAACAGGGAATGTCTTGATAGATTGGATATTAAAAAATATGTATTGCGTAGTTTTCTTATTTTTAGATGATATTTTGCATTACTTTTTAAGCGGTTAGCGTGCTCGCTAGCCACTTTATGGCATGTATCCGACGAGATTACGCAATTTCAAGAGCAACCGGAAACCTCCATAAGGCGCTACCTATGAGCAAAAATTTGCAGCTTTTCCGATCTTTCACGAAAATACCTGAAAGCCTGCGCTGAATAATCTGGGGTTACATGCAGGGGCAAATTTGGCAGTGAAGAGGGTAAAAAAATACTAGTAGTTCTACATAATAATAGATTATTTAGGTACATTTAGCTTAGTGTTTGGGTCCTTAGCTTTTAGTAACATAATCCAAGTGCAAGTAGACATAAGTCATATCGTAGGACTTAACATATATAATTGAACACATTCATTATCAAATCAGTGATTGCAGTGTTATATATATTTTGTTTATTATTTTTTTTTGCATTAAGTGTTGCAAAGACTGGCTGTATTTTATTGGTTCCTTCTCTCTGAAAAGTTTACATTTACTTCCCGACCCCGCAAAAACTGTCTCACCTTGTGCTAATTATTTATCATTTTATCGAAGAATTAAGTTAGGCCTATTTTTTGAGAAATTTTGATAGAATTTAATAATAGTGACTAGGAACTAGGCCTATTGAAAAAAAAAATTCATGTAGATTGCTTCACATAAAACAAAATTGTGTACAATTTCTTTACTGAAATATCATGTAATTAAATTGTGTTTATCTTCATTAGTTCTAATTTGCTAACCTTTATCACTGGCCCAATATCTATAAATAATACTTTGATTCAGGGTCATCAGTTGCAATTTTACAGGAAACAGAGATGGAATATTTTTTTTTTTAAATCTGAATGGGTACTGCTGACAATATTTATTAGAACTACCCAGAATACATATGAAAACAGCTGAGAATATTGGTGAACAACTGAGAATATTTACAAGAACTACGTATACTGAGCATATTTATGAGAAAAACTGAGAATATGTATGAGAAAAACTGAGAATATGTATGAGAACTACTGAGACTATTTTTTAAAGATCTACTGAGAATATTTACGAGAACTTCTGAGAATAATTATAAGATTCATGAGAATATTCATGAGAACTATGGAGCATATTTTGAAAAACACTAGTTGATATCAACTTCAGAAAAGGTTGGCTGAAAGTTTATGAAATATGAAAATTTCATGAGAATATTTACATGAACATGAATTTTCATAATACATGCATTGAGATTTCTTTTTGATGTATCTTTGGGTATGGAATCATTCAATGTTATGAAGGAAAAAAAACACGCTCATCAACTGAATAATTGAACATTTGCAGAAAATAGCACTCGTAAGAACTAGCATGATGAACAATCATTGTTATTGTCCTCATATACATGTACCACAAACTATTTTATTAATATTACCATTTACATATTTGCTGAAAATTTATGTGACGTGCTCTTTGTATTATTATCCTCATATATATGTAAGTGTTCAAAATAAAACTTTGATCAGTAAGTAATTACTTGTAGTTGTGGCTTATTTACCTACAGCAATGAATAAGTTTGTATGTGCAGATTTTTGTCAAGGTGATGATAGGTTTTCTTTTAGTTCAAGAGGGAGGCAGTGTGTTACAAATTGCATAACATTCATGATGAACACCTTGCTAAAGAGTATTGATGATTTAGTACACATGACATGAATACAATATTGATGAGGGGTTACACACTGTACAGAAAAGTGCACACAGAAGATCAAGTTAATGGTCTATTGCATGAAGAATTGCCCGATTTATTATTTATGAGGGTAATTGTTTTACATTTAGGAAAATGAAACCAAGTTTTGGATGCATGTTAATTGAAGGTGGCATAAATGGACTAGGAATTCCACTGGAATCCAGTTTTTGCAATGTCCAGGCATGCATCATCATTTTCCATTCTGCAGCAGTTGCTACATTCTCAATCTGGTCGTTACTTTGTTTTTGATCCACATAGTAGAGAAAATGGACTTTGTACTCCTGATAGAACAGCAATAGTTTCAGTCTTTCAATCACTGCAGAATCTTTGTTCATTTCTTAGGTGTCGTCGTGCGAACATGGAATTAATATAATTTCAAAGAACTTATCAAATTCATATTGCACTAAAATTTGACACCAAGACTTTTTAATTTTTTTTATAGCAATCTTCATCAGTGACGCTTCGTGATCGGGAGGCCCGGGTTCGATTCTCGATCGCGGCGCCGCGTCATACCTAAGACGTAAACAAAGGTAGTGACTGTTCCTTCGCCAAGCGCTCGGCACTAGAAGTGAAAGTCACGGGTCTTTCGGATATGACCTTAAAAACGTAGGTCCCGTGTCACGGTAGGCGTTGGCACGATAAAGAACCCTCACTGCTCAATGGCCCTGAGTGCCGAGTATAGGTCTAAATTTGAAGCCCTTCACCGGCATCGGTGACGTCTCCATATGAGTGAAAAATTCTCAAGAGGGACGTTAAACAATATACAATCAATCAATCATCAGTGAAATTTATCCACACCTGCATATTTTCTGCCTATTATTTCCCAAGCATGCTAACCGCTTCCCAGTACTTTCTGTACTTTGATTTTATTGACCATCATATAAAATCATGGGGAAAATACTTTAAAAACTTGCTCGATACAAAGAATTAATTGTTGTTTTTTATGTTTCAATTTTATAATCATTCCTCATCATATAATTGATCATTTATGCTTAAATAAAAAGAGTTTACAATAGGTACTCCCAAGCCTGGCAATATGTAAGATATGAAAGGAAATCGTCAGGATTTCCGGATAATAATGACATGGTAAAAGTGCACGGTTAATAAAAATCGAAAAGTTGTTAAACTAGTAAAAATTGTTTGAATATGCTACCATTGCGAATGACACACACGGATAATTTTCACTCCATTTTGCGCCAGCATATCCTACTCTGCAAAAATCATGGGCATTATCACATGACAAAGATCCAGGGTATCAACACGTGGTTCATCTTCATCCCCTAACAAAAAGATACATAGTTAACATAGTAAAATCTTTGACACTATTAAAACTTAGATTTTTACTTTAGTGATAACTTTGACACTTTGATTTACTAAAGTGATAACTTTGTCATTTTGATTCACAAAAGTAATGACAATGAAAACATTGATCCACTACAGTGATCACTATGAAAACTGATTATCTGTGGTCAAAACTTTGATTTATTATAGTAATCACTTTGAAAATTTTGATTAACAATAGTATACAGTTAAAGTATATCAATGAGGACCGGTCACGGTAGCCTAGTGGTAGAGCGTTCGCTTCGTGATCGGGAGGCCCGGGTTCGATTCTCGATCGCGGCGCCGCGTCAAACCTAAGACATAAACATAGGTAGTGACTGTTCCTTCGCCAAGCGCTCGGCACTAGAAGTGAAAGTCACGGGTCTTTCGGATATGACCTTAAAAACGTAGGTCCCGTGTCACGGTAGGCGTTGGCACGATAAAGAACCCTCACTGCTCAATGGCCCTGAGTGCCGAGTATAGGTCTAAATTTGAAGCCCTTCACCGGCATCGGTGACGTCTCCACATGAGTGAAAAATTCTCAAGAGGGACGTTAAACAATATACAATCAATCAATCAATCATCAATGAGGGAGTCAGCAAGATTCCAGTTCCCCAAGAGTAAGTCTATTTCAAGAGGACAGCCGAGAGAAATAGACTTGCTTGAGGGGAACTGAAATCTTGCTGACTCCCTCATTGATACACTTAAACTGTTTAATTATACATATATAATACATCTAACGTTAACTAAATTTCATTATATATCAATATTCATTATGTTATTTGGAACATCTCAGTACTTTCATCCACATCATGACACATCTCAGTATGATTAAAAGGAATCTCTGGGTGTTCCGAATAGGTGTGTATCAGTTCATCAAACCACAGGAGTTCGCCTACCTATCAATTATACCGAAATTTTCATTAAATTAAAAAAAAAACGTTAAACGTATAATAATAACACAAGGAGTGCAACGCATTTTAGGTCACCTGGGAACCCCTCGCTTAATATCAAGGCTGTCGCAAAAGTAATCTTCAGTCGAAAATTATAAAACACAAGTTTGGCTTTCCAGAAAGCCTGAAATGTCATCTCTTTGGTATCAATAATGTCAAAGAGATAAAACAGAAAGGGAAATATTTTAATGCAATGAATATATGAATTATTACACCTGAAGTTCCCAAATGACTTAATTATTCAGCAAACTCCACAGTAAAGTACGCAGTTTCTTTTGGCCGCAGTAGATATTATGGAAAGCATGGACGTCTGCGAGAGCACCCAAGGCGATTTTTGGTGAAATTTCATTCTAGCGGTTTTTGTGCTTCTGGGTGTTTACAATTTACTTAAATTCAAATACTTTCCTTGAACTATATTTTCTTAGCACAATACGGAATCATCAACAATAATTATCATTCATTTAAAAGCAGCTAATCATTATAGTTTGACAGGAATTAATTTAATAAATCTAATTACAGACTAAAAAATTAACATAAAATTAGCGTTGACCACTCTTCATTCATTTTTTGCAGAATCTAATTGTAAGCTTGTTCTTTTGTGCGAGAACCAGTTTTCCTTTCGCGTCAACAAATCTATTTATAGAAATCACGTCATTGTCAATTCTCCTTTTGTGCATGGCTTACCAGTTTAATAAGGCATAGTATTGAGGATCAATATATATACGACACGCCGAAACTATAGATATTTATAAGCATTGTACTTCTTTTTTAAATTTTCATTGGCTTTCAAATAGGCCTAAACCGAAAGTAGATCACACACTCCTAAGCTAGTTCTTCTTAAAGAAAACAAGTTTACAGTCTACTTGGAACTCTGTAAAACATCGAGGACTCCCGAAAGATTAATGGAGGCTTACACTAGGACTTCACTTCCGGCATACAATCTTAATGTGTCATCTCCCGAGGGAGATGACAACAAACCAATCTTTTTGGAAGGGACCATTCTTTATGGCTCTTAATGCATATGATTTTAAACGCATGTTTTATAGCAGCAGCGGTGACATTTCTCCACAACTTCGCTCAAATATCCGTTGTCCGTGACGTCACGGGCACGTTCCATTTACCCAAAAAGGAACAAAACTGCCTGAAATGCTAAATAAATCTAGATGATTGAGGTCATATGCGAAAAGAAACCAGAGACAAGTTCGTAGACATTCAAGAAAATTTAAAAAGGGGAGGTACAAGTACTTGTACTCGTATCTAAACGTAATATCGTTATCTCTAGTTAATTGTGTATGATTGTTTTCTTGTTTGTTCCTTTTGGGTAAATGAACCGCCCGTGACGTCACGTCATGGCGTCGCGGACAACGGTTGCACTCCTTGTGTTATTATTATACATTAGGTATTACGTATCTTTTTTATTTACCGAAAATTTCGGAAAAATTGATAGGTACGCGAACTCCTGTGATCAAACTGAGCACCTTTTTGCAGGAAATCAGTCAGTTTTTGGTGATTTTCAGGGAATCAGCAAAATATATCAATTCACTCTTATATAGTGAAAAGTCAGTAGAGGTATAATGATAATAACTATGACACTATGGTGATAACTTTGAAAACTTTGATTAACTAGAGTGATCACTTTGACACTTTGATTTACTAAAAAGGCTTGTAAACTATAATTAAGGACAGATGAGACGTTCCTTAATAATAGATAAATTTTTCTAAGAGTTTGTCATTGACGTATAATATATTGCTACTTAAACATATTTACTCACAAAACATTGAGGTTTCCTACCAGGCATTTTTGCAAGATACCAGTGGTAGTTTTTCTTATAAATCCTTTGGGGAAGAAAAATAATTTTCCAATTTCAAATGTTTAAGTGTTTGGATTTTTAAAAAACGTTTAGAAACTGGTTTAGAAATCAGAATGTTATCAAAATTTTAAATATTTTTCATACATTACGAAGATATACAAAACAAATTTTGAGGAACGTCTCGTCTGACCTTAACTACAGTAAACTATAGTGATTTTTAGTATTTTTTGCTAGGGGATAGCCCTATATATTTTCATTATAACCTACGTCATATGACATCATATCCAGTAAATGTGTTTAGCATGTGCTAGATCCATTATGACGTCATAATTGATACATGTATAATGTTACTTTTCCCGTACTTTACAGCTTCAATAAAAATTGTAGAAAATACGGCATTTTGAAATTCAAAGAATACAAGAAAAATCATGCCAAAATATTCTTATTATTTACCTATTTTTAATTTATATATTTTTGTTTCTAAAGCTAAATGGCTTAATACAATTCTTAAATTGGAGAAACTTGTAGGCATCATTAATTTCCTAGACCTTGACTTTAAGTGAACAAATCGCAAACTATCTCATGAATTGAAATAACACAATTTATTGTGATAATGTGAATAGTACGAGCTAATTTGAGGGAATGCAAAAATCCCTCGAAATCTTCAGTTTACAACTAAATAGAATAATAATTATCTTGATGAAATGGTAAGTAAGTAATTCATTTATAGTGGCATGTGTTCTTTTGTTTACAGACTGTATAGAATAACAATCAACACCCGGCACATCGGCCTATATGCCACTTTTAACACAAATTTGAAATACAATTATAAAGAAAATTAAGAGATCAACGGTCAGAGAAAAAAAAAGTGCATAAAAAATAAACATGATTGTGATAAAATATATATACATGCATTTTGTATGCTAAGATTGGTACTGTCTGTTATAAGAATTATTAAGAAAAAAAATGACATTGAAATACAATTTTATATTCTAAACATAAAGGACTGTCTTCGCATAAATAAAAAAAAAAAAACACAAGTACATGTACTTTGCAACCTGTCTAGAATAATTTGATACAAGACGTCCATGGGCCACATCGCTCACCTGAGAAATGTGGCTAGAAAAAAAAGCAGAAATCAGTTTATTATTGAAAAGTTTAAACCCAGCAGTAGTCCCAACCAATCCTTAAAAGGGAGAGGTATGATTTGAACGAACTGGAATCTACACTAATTAAGGACACTTGCATATTTCTTTGACTACCTGTGGCTTTATTGCCCTTTACATTTGAACTTACATTGTGGCCCCGCCCTTTATCCTCAGGGGTCATGACCTGAGCAAAATTGAATCTACACTACATGAGAAACCTTCCATATGAACAGGACTAGTCATGGCTTTGCTATTCTTGAAAAGAAGAATTTTATAGATTTTTTCTACATGTTTCTATGTAAGACTTGAATACCTTGTTGTGGCCCTACCCCCAGGGGTCATGATTTGATCAAAATTGAATGTCCACTCCTGAAGATGCTTCCATAAAAATATGATGATTTTGATCGGCCATTGTGGCCCCGCCCTACTCCCAAGGGTCATGATTTGAACAAACCTGGAGCTACTCTACCTGAAGGATGCTTCCATATACTAGTAAATATGATCATTCATGCCTTTGCTATTCTTGAGAAGAAGATTTTTAAGAATTTCCCTATATATTTTTATGTCAAACTTTGATCGGCTAATGTGGCCCCGCCCTACCCCCGGGGGACATGATTTGATTAACATGAATCTACTCTACCCGAGGATGCTTTCCTCTAAGTTTCATCTTTCCTGGCCCACTGCTTCTTGAGAAGAAAAATTTAAAAGACTTTTCCTATATATTTCTATGGAAGTCTTTGATCGGCTATCGTGGCCCTGCCCTACCCCCGGGGGTCATGATTTGATCAAACTTGAATCTACACTACCTGAGAATGCTTTCCTCTAAGTTTTATCTTTCCTGGTACAGTGGTTCTTGAGAAGATTTTTAAAGAATTTTCCTATATATTTCTATGTAAAAGTTTGATCGGCCATTGTGGGAGCGCCCTACCCCTTGGCGTCATGATTTGAAAAAAAACTTGAATCTAAAATACCCCAGCAATTGCTTTCCTCTAAGTTTCATATTTCCAGGCAAAGTGGTTCTTGAGTAGAAGATATTCTAAGATTTTTCCTATATATTTCTAAGTAAAACTTTGATCGGCCTTTGGGACCCCGCCCTACCCCCAGGGGGTCATGATTTGAATGAATTTGAATCTACACTACCTGAGGATGCTTTCCTCTAAGTTTCATCTTTCCTGGCACAGTGGTTCTTGAGACATGTCGAGACCATAGCCACTGCCTTATATGGAGGGCAATTTTCAACACGTCACGATGTCTTCGTCACACCCGTTCTCCAATCAAGTGAATGAGTCCCAAAGCATGACAGTCTACTACGTGTTTCCGATTCAATTGCGACACGTGGTTTTCGTCAGTTTACTGCATAATATTTAACTCGTCACCGGAAAAACCGTAGAGCTTCTTTATCAATTTATAAGTTCTAAATCAAAAGATTATATTCCAAAGACATTGCTTTTAATTTAATATTAGAGTTGTTTTAGATGATTAATAGTTGCTTCGAATACCTTACAGACGCTTTGACATTTGCATGTACATAAAAAAACTTTCTGATAATATTGTGGAGTGTAGGTTTCGTCAAAGGTGTAAAAAATTATTTTTACAATTGCTCCAAAACTATGTGTGGTATACAGTCAAAACGTTAACCTTTACAGTTTTTAAATATATCACTGATTAATAGATAGAAAGTATCACTTGATCACAAATATTTTTAAAAAGATATTTTTTGAGAAAGATTATATCAGAAAATGTGTATATGTAAAGAAAAATGCACCTGCTTAATTCTGTCCTTTTTGTGAAAACCAACATTGTAGAAATAATATTTGTTTATCATTGAAGGGCAAGTTGGACGTGAATAGTCTCTGAAAGGCTGTTATTGAAAGCATGACATGTATAAAGACAAGACTCCTATAGAATCCGCCATTTGGAATGTACTTATACTTTCAAATCTTAACATTTGGACAAAAAAAAAAAAAAAACAGGTAAAACAATTTTCCAGAGGCTATTCAAGTCCAACTTGCCCTTCATTGATAAACATATTTTGCTTCTGCAATGATGGTTTTCCCTAAAAGCAAGAATTAATTAGGTGTATTTTTTTTTGAAAATATATGCATTTTTAAGAAGAATTTTTCTCAATTAATATTATTCCAAGTATTTTTTTTATCAAGTGCTACTTTCTATCTGATAATCAATAAAAAAATTTATAAACTATAACAGTTTTGACTTTATACCTTACATAGTTTTTGGGCTATTGTAAAAATAAATTTTTGGACATGTTGACCTTTGACGAAACCTTAAATAAGAATTGCACACCTAGATTCTCCTGCTATCTAAAACCAAAGACCTATATATACTACCTGCTAAAACTATGTACACGTATATCACGTGAAAAAACTCAGTGTTTTATCAACACGATAGCACCTATATATATATATATATATATATATATATATATATATATATATATATATATATATATATATATAA
>PRKT01000410.1:33870-44758 GCA_003671525.1 Saccostrea glomerata
TTTATATATATATATATATATATATATATATATATATATATATATATATATATATATATATATATATATATATTTATATATATATATGTCTCTTTGAAAAATGATTTAGGCCGATGTATTATAAGTTGATATAAGGCTTCATAAAGCAAATTTTGTAAATGTGAGCATAGAAATGAAAGATTATACATCATTTCAAATATTTCTTTCACAAATCTCAAAAAAGAATTGAAAATAAGTTTCCAAGGGACAATTCAAGTTGCCCTTTATTTTTAACAGAGCTGGGCACTTGTAGTAGCCCAAAATGCCTTGCGGCTCATTCAGCATGTAAAGTAAACAGATAGCTAATTTACATGCAAATTTATACTGACGTCAGAAAATGTAGTGGTCTCGACCTGTGAGAAGATTTTTAAAGAATTTTCCTATATATTTCTATGTACAAATTTGATCGACCATTGTGGTCCCGTCCTACCCCTGGGGGTCATGATTTGAACAAATTTGAATCTTCACGACCTGAGGATGCTTCCTTCTAAGTTTCATCTTTCCTGGCACAGTGGTTCTTGAGAGGAAGATTTTTAAAACATACCATCAAATTTTCATTATTTCTTGATTATCTCGCCCTGAATAAGGGCGTTGCCCTTCATTTGAACAATCTTGAATCTCCTTCACCTAAGGAGACTTTGTGACAAGTTTTGTCAATTAGGGAATGCTTAAAATCCCATTGCTCCAAAGGTTTGAGTAATAATTGTGTATTTTTGATTGAACCAAATTGATACCAACCATAAGCTTTGACACAAAATAGTAATCCATCTCAAGAATACAATGTATTTGAGTCAAAAACTTGTGCAGAAGATTGCTGTTGTGATGTCTATCATGAAATGATGTGCATTCTTTTTCATGAATATACATAAATATGAATTGTTTGTGCATATTTTGAATGATTGCTGTTTGTTTACAATTTTGCCATTAAATATGATCTTTTTAAATAGAAAAACAAATTTTGAAAACATTTTCCACATACACAAAATAAACCGATCATTTTCAAAATGATCATAGTTTAAAGCTAACGCATAAAATATACGGGAAGTTCTTTAAAGCAGGGTGATTAAACATATCAAATATTTCCAAAAGAGAAGCAAATTTCTACAAACATTTGACCCCCCGGAGCAAAATGAAAATTCCGAAACCTTACTGCACATCTACATGACACCACCAACCACCTCTTAAAAGATGATTAGGCTACTGAGTCAAATGTAAGAGGAGTTCAGGGAAGAAAAATGTGACAGACGGACGGACGGACATGAGTAACAACAATATACCCGAATATAATATAGAAAAAGCTAATACAACAGATTTAGCTGTTTTGAAATTTCATAAAGCACACACTTGAAAGAAATTCTTTTTTATAAAAACACTCGTGAGTTTCATTAAATTGGTCCTAGAATACATAGATATTACAAAAATGGTCATTTCTTAATCAATTAAATGGTTATAATTGGTACAATATTCATTTTAAAGTTTGAGCTACTAAAAATAATTGAATGCCAAAGGGATAGCTAATGTAAAGAGTTATCGGTCCTTGCTGAGTGAGTTGTATGCATTCAGTTTCTGCTGTTTTGCAAACAAGGATGTGATTGGATCTTATTAAACATGTCCTGATTGGTTGTAAAGGTCGACCAATAATCTTCCGGATTTTTGAATGATGCTCTCATCCACTGAGTTTTGATTATGCCTTCAGTGGCGTAGAATACCCCCGTCCAACTAGCAATGGATTTTGCATCACGATACTGATTTTTATAGGCAACGGACCATCCCACAATATATTCAGTATCGTTGACCTTCAGATACCTCCCTGCAAGGTCATATTCTCGTTCAGCATTTCCGACGGCGCTGTTATATTGACCTTTTATGGTTCCTTCCTTACAGGTTATCGTCATTTCCGACATCAGCTGATTTCTCCACGTGCCGGACAAGTCACATAATCCTTGCATTTCCTGTCTCTGACACAATGCAGTTCCTGTAAGAAAACACATTGTTCCATAGAGCCCTTATAGTTCAGGTTTCAGGTTCCCATAAAACTATACGTCCTTTCATTTTGCAAAAAAAAAAATATCCCGGCAATAATACAAATTTATGTTAAATATCATTTTTCTAATCTGCTGGAATTATAATCACGTGAGTTTAATAACAGAAAAAGACTAAATTAAGAACACTTACATTTACACGAGAAATTGGAAAATATGTAGGACAGCTTACCAGTACTTCTCGTTAAGGGATGCACAGGAACTACTGCACAAATCATCACAGGCAGAAAATAGCCAACAATCTTCATTCTTTATCTTAAAAAATAGAAATATAAAAACTATAAAAATCTATAAAATTGATACATTCAAAATTTGAAGGAAAAGTGTTATTTAAGAATTTAAGAAAGCCATCAATGTACTAAAAATGTTTTTAATTGTATATTCACAGACCAATTAAAAGTATTGATAGTGTTTTGATCTATTCAAAGGGTTATTTGGTTAAAAAAAAACGTAGACTCTTTACCACTACAGAAATATGAATTACATTCATAAATATTTTAATGAAAGAGAGAGTCCCCAATTTCAATTTAAAAAAATACTTTTCAACAGAAACAAAGAATACGTTGCATTTTTTTGGGAGGGGGGGTAATCTCTCAGAAATTTTGACAAAATATTATAGGCCTGTGATGTCATATGTATATATTATTAGCATTTAAAGGATGTTAAATATTGGTGGTCGGAGCACGACAATTTTTTGACTTTTACAAAAAGCATTGTCAATTAAGTTTTTTTTTGTTATCAGGATATAAAGCAGCATTGTTACAACGCACTTTGAAAAATTACGCACTTTGAAAAAAAATTTCAAAATGCGTTAAATATGGGACCAAGCTAACGCACTTTAAAAAATAGAATTTCTTTTCAAAGTGCGTTAATATCGACCATATTAACGCACTTTGAAAAAAATGTAAAACTTGATCAATATTCTTACAAATAATCGGTATGATAAATAATTGACTTTGGCTGGATAACTTTTTGGTGATAAGGACACTTCAGGACCTGAGATATTGATGTTTTAGATATTTTAGGTTTTGATAAATATTATGAAAAGGAAATGTTTTTAAAGACAAAATAGAGTGATGATTGTTTAAAACCATTATTTGTTTTTTTTAATTTCTAGTCTGTAATAAGTAGATGTAGGGGGGAGGCGCTAAAAGTGAACGACTTATAGCATAACCTTTATCTTAAGAAAAAAGGACAAACGGATTTTTCAAGACTATAAAAATTCGTTCTCTCTCATACGTTCTACTGTATTTAAAAATTTCTAGTTTTCATCTGTTTTAAGTTAATTCAATTATTGATAGTTTTCAACGTCATACCGGTAATGTATAAACAAATCCATTGTTTGGGTATAGCATACACGTTGGCATCGAAACCGGGAGAAGGCCAATGGAAGGGGTTTTTTGGGGCTTATTACTCCCCTCCACCCATTTTATTTGGTACTGACGCCTGTGTATAGAAAGAGAAAGAGTTAGGCTGAGATTTTCTACTTTTCTTCTCCTCTTCTCGACAGGAGTAAAACAATTCAAAAGTTTTTTTTGAAAGACAAATAACACTCAAATAGAATCTTTCCATTACTTAACTCCAAATCCAGAATTTTTGTTTTCCATATTTTTTTCAAAGTGCGCTAAGTGTCTCAATGGTAAAATATACTGATGTAAACTCTTAACGCACTTTGAAAACTTTTTTCAAATTGCGTTGAGTATGTCCCAAATTTAACGCACTTTGAAAAAAAATTTCAAAGTGCGTTGATTTTGTCCCAATTTTAACGCACTTTGAAAAGTTTTTTCAAAGTGCGTAATTTTTTTTTAAAGTGCGTTGCCACACAGCATAATGTGAAAATTTTTACCAACATATAAATACTCTATGATTTGGTGTACCCATCTTAAAAATTCATTTATTTGACATCATTAATGACAAATATATGACGATGTGTGCCGAAGCGCTTTGAATTAGACATTGTCAAAAATGGTGACGTTATGCGGTAATGTGGAGCACTAAATTAATAAGCAACACTATGTTGAGCGGGATATGACTCCTGTACATAAGGAAAAAAATGTTAACGATGAAAAATCACAAACTTGCAGGTTTTCCTCTAGAAAAAGGGGTTTGAGGTTGACTTGAATAGTTATCCGATAGAAGAGAACTTAGACCACTTATATACTGACACGCAAAAGAAACGCAACAAGCAGTAATCTACAAATGTTTGATTTTTTTATTTTATGATTTTTTAAAAGCGAATAAAGTAAAGCTAATCTCACTTTTCAGATCATCAGAGATTTGATAAAAATGTTAAATGTTTATCTGTTTACTTTAATAAGTAAAATATGACTGTTAAAACACCCCCTCCCAGCCATTCAAGTAAAACGTGCAAGACTGCCCTAAACAACAATTGCAGTTTAATTTCTACGATACAATAGGTTTATTAAAATCGAGATCTGAGCGAAGGAATTATTCTTTGGCATTTTTAAATGCTCGTTTTTCAGATGATTAGGTCGAATTTTCTCTAACTTAGAGCAGTGTAGCCACTCTTGGACTTCCGGTACAAGGACTGTCCTTAATGCACATAATACGTAAGACCCTGTTGAGGCTTAATGTAGTGAAATTTTGCATCAGCAACTCTCCATCACCTTTACATTGAAATTTTCCAGCTAGAGCAATGGAAATGCGTAAATAAGCCATTTTCAAGTAGCCTTAGCAACGTTACGGGAAACGAAAGGAGAGTTTATTTTTTTGAAATATTGCTGCATTACTTATGATGAACAGTAAAAACCCTAAAAACTCCATAATATTGCCAAATGTTTTGTTAAACATGCAATTTTTGATTTCTGTTAAGCAGACTCAAACTTGACTTCCGGTTATGGTATGGAAATCATTCAACCGTAAATTACCAATGTTTACCAAATTGAAGATATTCATGATTTTAAGATACAAAATTCTTTACTTTACATTATTATTTCTTTCTAAAGTAGGGTGTTGCGTTTCTTTTGCGTGTCAGTATATAAAGACGAACTGAAAAGACAATTTAAGGACAGATGAGACGTTCCTTAATAATAGATAAATTTTTCTAAGAGTTTGTCATTGAAGTATTGCTACTTAAACATGTTTACTCACAAAAAATTGAGGTACCTTACCAGGCATTTCTGCAAGATACCAGGGGTAGTTTTTCTTATATAATCCTTTGGGGAAGAAAAATAATTTTCCAAATTCAAATGTTTAAGTGTTTGGATTTTATAAAAACGTTTAGAAACTGGTTTAGAAATCAGAATGTTATTAAAATTTTGAATATTTTTCATACATTATGAAGATATACAAAACAGATTTTGAGGAACGTCTCGTCTGACCTTGAGTGGGACGTCACAGACGTACGTGAAGACCTTGTTAAGTAATTTGATCAGTTAGATTTATGATCGAAATTGTCTAAATTATATTTGAAGAAGTAACTCTGCAATCTTTTAGGAAAACTAGTATTTGAGATGAATAACTTTTTTATTTTAACAAAATTAAATAAAATGCCGAAATTTTGCCTAAATGACCTTTTTTGGAGACACAGTTTTTAGATCAAATTCACAAACACTACGAGAGATGTTTTGACGTCGTTAGTGTTTTGCTGACAGCTGATTTGTTAGATTTCTTTACCTGAAAGGAAAATTTTGATTTTCACATAAATACTAAAAAAAGTAACGGTAAACCAACTTACTTTTGCGTAGGGTAAAAGAAATATTCAGTGGTAAAATAACCACATCAAGAAACGATTATAGGGGGGATCAGTAAAAAAACAATCTTATTCAATGTTATAAGAAACTTAGAAATTGTATCATTGCAAATTATTTACCTTAAAATCACTAGTAACACTCCAATGTATTCTCTAGCGATTGTGCATCGTAACTTCTTCTCTGGGCTGTTTTATATTAGATTATATGATCACATGATTTGTAAGTCACATTCAACAAAGAACGTTTCCACTTATTCTAACTCTCCTTAAATGTTACTGGCAGATGAAATTAAAAAAAAAAATAACCCAATTATTTTTCTTGCTATGTTAATTTCCGAACAGCTCTCATACATTGAATTGCCTTGTAATTTTTTGTTATGGTCATATTAAGAAAATTTGAAATCCTGACTTACATTTAATTAGGCACATACTTTCACTTCTGGCTCACTTGTGGCGAAACTCATATAAGGAACGACGAGGTTTTGTCACAAGTACACTATAAAAAAGCTAGAGTCCTATCTTCAAGATGCACTTTCTTTAGGGACTTTTTTCTACCTTAAAAAGTCAGATCGGAAATTATGAACTATGATTATAACAACATAATACAGCATTTTTCTATTTTATTCAGTTTTCTGACGTATTCAAAGCTGTTTTAAACACTGCAGTTTCGAGAAATTAAATGTTCATTGAATTGAGAATGTGATATTCATATGTATGGACAAATTACGTATTCTTGAAAACGTGTTTTTACAAAATCCACGAAAATGTAAGCAAACGAAAATTGAAGAAGCCACATGCAGTAGTTTTGCTGGGTATGACAATACTGATGACGTTAATATAGTTATCAACAATCATTTAATTATAACAGAGTCCAGTATTTAAGAAATCTGTAGGTTTTATTTAATTTTTTTTTAATCGACGATTTTATCAAAAGATTGGTTAGATAGGAAAAATATATAAGAATGGGTAACAATTTAAGATATAGCGCTTCATGAAAAATATGCCACGTGACGGGCTGTGTAATTTACAAACCAATAATAGTAATTTAAAAACATTCCTTATTTTACGTTTGAAAGCATGAAAATATATACAACGTTTAAAATTTTCGCTCCCCTACATCGTTGCAATTTTACTAACGTCGTTGTAGCCTCGTTGTGACGTCACGTAAGCGCGTGTTTCTCCGTATTCATATTTCTACGCACGAGTTCAACACAAAAATGGTGTTCAAATCATTTATATCGTTTTCTTAGTAGAAAACACAGTGAATGTAATTATTGGAGTTTGCTTTACTGATGTAGAGAAGTCAACATATAAAGGATTTCACATTTTTTCTTTTATTAGGTCATTGTGGTCCCCCTCCCACTTGTGTAAACAAACTTGAATTTACACAACCTCTGGTAATTATAAGTTTACAGCTTTGATGTTAAACT
Source organism: Saccostrea glomerata (assembly GCA_003671525.1). Classification (NCBI taxonomy): domain Eukaryota; kingdom Metazoa; phylum Mollusca; class Bivalvia; order Ostreida; family Ostreidae; genus Saccostrea; species Saccostrea glomerata. Next base: position 41,094 of record PRKT01000410.1, read on the forward strand.
AACTGTGATCAGAATGCTCACCTGAGCTATCAGATCAGGTGACCTTAAAAAGTCACAAGTCATTTCTCAAAGCATAGAATAAAAATTGTTCATAAAAATGAGTTTTACTTCTGAGTTATTTGGACCCCAATTACAGTTAGGCAATATAAAAGAAATGTACACCCTAATGTCAAGATTAATGCCTGCTTGTGTATGTAAATCCGAACACTTGCAGTCACGTGCTCTAATTAACGTTACTCTGTAAACAAGGATGTGATTTGACCTTCGTGAACGTATCCTGATTGGTTGAATAGGTCCTCCAGTAATCCTCTTGATCCTTGTATGGCGGTAGAATCCATTGAGTCCTGAGAGAACCTTCAGCGGTGTAGTAAACCCCAGTCCAACTGGCTATAGACATGCATTTCGGTATTGATTTTTAAAGGCAACAGACCATCCCACGATAAAATCAGTCTCGTTGACCTTTAGATACCTCCCTGCAAGGTCGTACTCTCGTTCAGCATTTCCGACGGCGCTGTTATATTGACCTTTTATGGTTCCCCCTTACAAGTTATCGTCATTACTGACTGTAGCTGATTTCTCCACGTCCCAGACAGAGTACATAGGCCTTTCATCTGTTGTGATTGACAATTTACTGATTTTTGAATTGAAAAATACGATGAAATGAAAAGAACTATATGCGGTATATTGCAAATATTTGCCCCCACAAAAGTCAAATTTTGAAAACTTACTGAAATGTTCTGAATTCAATAAATTGTATGAGTAATATGAATTAACAGAACATATTATAGTTTCAAAGTAGTTTATTCACAATTTTTGTTTTTATGACGTCACAAACTAGTCCGATTTTTTCCTCCTCTTTCAGAAAGAGGACAAAATGGACAAAATTTCAACAATTTTAGCTTGAAAATTCACAGAGCGGAAGTTTGTTCGGGAACAATATTTACATATTTCATTGATATTATCATTCGACACATTATATCAAAATATCGATCCTGAACACACATGCGCTCGGTGTCTTTTACTTAAAATATCGACGAAATATGTACATTTTTCTGTAGAATTCATAAAAAACTGAAATTTACGTCATGTTTGTGACGTCATTACGTACATATGACGTAATTACTTATGAAAATATTCAGTGTATTGAAGTCAGCATATAACCCACTGTTTAAGAACTTGATTAAATATATCTCGATCAAAGTCTTATTTGTGGGGCAAATATTGGTTATTACTGAATAAAGTTCTTTGAAGTTTTTTTTATCTTTATAAAGATATGTTTTTCATTTCTATTGTCAAACTTAAATGTTATTTCTGATCAAATTACTAGTATATGCCTCTCTTGAATTGTTGCACCAGATATTAAAAACAAGGGTTTAACTATAAAAAAAAATGTAAATCTCAAATGAATGTTAAATAACGAAAGGTGATCTAAAAAGCAAATGCATGTACATATAATTGGAAAAAACGTACCAGCATTTTTATCAAAGGTGATACCACACAAAAGAACAAAGGTAGAAAAGACCCGGCGAACGTCATTTTATATCTACAAATGCTACATGTATTAAAATATATACAATTAATAGATAACATAAATTTCGCAGAATAAGAAATTAAAAATATTTTAAAGTCAAAAATAAGGATATTTCTATATTTTGTTGAATTTTTTTTTAAATAAAGATGTATATCTAGAAAAAAATAAATAATCTTTCATTTCTAGAAAAAAGTTGTGAACTCAGAAGAATGTTTATTCTGGTGACAATTTTTGAATTTAAAGATAATTCATGTGCACAATAATAAATTTTAATTCTCTTTGTAGAATCAATATTTAAATCTAGTTCTTTTATCCATGAGTTCTAAAATAAGTATTATTTGGCGAAATAATATAGAATTTATTTCGCATTTGTTCATAATTTTCAATCTTCAATCAAGTTTCAAGTCTCTGGAACCTGTAGACACTCATTCTATGTTTCCTATAGATAACTTACCTCAACAGTTGCTTTTTAAAGTTTTACTTGTATCCTGTTGGCACTAATTTCACTTCACTGCTAGTGTTTTATATAGAAATATTTGATCACATCACATATACGTCACATCTAGTACTAGAGAAATAGAATATTATTTTTTCAGGATATGCCCAAGGCATTCCGCGATTTTCGATGTTAATCTAAATTGGCATACATGCTTGGCCTAAATTAGAATTCAATTTTAGTTTGTGTTAGTTAGCTATCAAAAAGAAAAGAAATATGTTATATTAAATTACAACGAAGGATTTATTATGTATTATTTGGAGCCTTAAAAAATTAAGAGTGCTCATGAAATACTTGTTTACTGATATCTACAAACTATTTGGTATCATATAGTTCAAGTGACGTCTTACCTCCTAGTAAATGGTTCTCTTTATTTTACTTTTTGAAAAGGCGCTGCCTGGCACAGTGGTTAGAGCATCTGCTATAGATTTGCTGAGCAAGTAGTTGATCCTTACATTGCAATCTTGAATCCCCCAACGGGAAGTGGAGATCTAGACTTGCACTTGGGATAATACTTATCTTAGTAGGCGCTTGCACAAAAAGAACCCACATTGTTCGATGGTACCGAGTGCCAAGTATAGTAATAATTTCAGACCATGAACGTGAAGTTGAAGTCACTCGTAGTTGACTGAAAAATTCTCAAGAAGGTCGTTAAATACCAAACAAACAAACAAAACTTACATTAAAGATGACTTAATAATTGTTCATATAATTTATACAGATTTTTTCTTTTTGTTATAAATATGTTTGTTTTCCGTTTTGAAAATTTACTTATTCATTGCCGGATTAACAATATAATCAAAACGTAGTAACACATGTATATTCACATCTGTAGCTACGCCTGAAAAATATTTCATAGATAGTCACAGCGCTTTTAATTTCGCGCTATGGTTTCGATGGTCTCGTGGTTAAATGGAATCGTTCAATTAAAACCTTTAATTGTCAAGGTTATACAGCCATTTGAAATGGTAAATAGTAGTGAGTTGCGTTCCCCTGCTTCCCGCTAGATGGCGATACTGTTCCCGGTCCATCACATCTCTTGTTTACATTGGATGCACAACGCAGCGATTAACAATAAACGTAATATAAATACCGTCTCTATATACACGCGAAATATTAATCATGAGCGACTCAAAATACGGCTCCATGACAATTATAGATCTTAAAAATGAGCTAAGAAAAAGAAATGCCAGGATAACGGGACGAAAACAAGAACTGGTCGACAGGTAATTCGATACTGAAAACCGCATGATAATACCTCGTGCTGCATGCCGACAATCTGAACTCTTCGTCTTAAAATATAATATATCAATATGGCGATTAATTAAATAATCGTAAATTGTAAATAAATATAAAACAGTTTCTTTTTCTTTTAATTTTCCATAGACTGGAAGCATATGACAGAAACTTCAACTTCGGAAAAGTTGAATACACTGACCCAGAATTTTGTATGCAACTTCCAAGTTACGATACGTACGCTGACGTAAATTCTGACACTCCCTTTTCTGGTTTGTCCATGGATACCGTTCATAGTTATTTTGGCAGGTTTGAGAAGAAATTTGAAAATCATTTTATTCACCTTTATGACGACAATTTCCTGACATACTACCGTGTATCCATCAATACAGCCTGTACATT
>PRKT01000410.1:47836-69279 GCA_003671525.1 Saccostrea glomerata
AGGGGGCCCGGGTTCGAATCCCGGTCTGGTCCGCTGCATTTTCTCCTCTCCAGTTACATTTGGTGCCGTGACCAGGATTGGGATTGACAGGTGAAAGACCTGCCAGGGATGAGCCTGGGTTGGGGTCTTTGGAGGGCCAAAGACCTTTAAGGAGGGAGGAATGTGGCGGTCAGCCGGGTTCGATCGCCGGTGGCCAGATAGCTCAGTTGGTAGAGCACCTGACCGGAGTTTCAGGGGGCCCGGGTTCGAATCCCGGTCTGGTCCGCTGCATTTTCTCCTCTCCAGTTACAATCGCAACAATCCACTTGTTTCTTCTTAACTTTTCCGTAGGGAACTGATGTCCACCTCTTTCGTGACATCCAGGCACACAACAACAATTACTAGGCATTATTCTTTGTATTTAAAACAATCGTAAACCTAACATCCCAGTTTATTTACAATGTGTTTATCACGAGGCGGAAGTTTATCAAGGACCGGGACACGTAGCGCCACCGCAACACGAACGATAACTCACTACTATTAACCATTGACTGAAATCATTAAATATGTTGAGTTTGAGGTCTTGGAATTTTTTATTCATTGTCGGAGTAAGTGCAGTGGGGCCTAACAGTTGGTATGTGTTCACATCTAAAGTAGAGTTATGCATTAAATCATTTTTGATATTCATTATTAACCTGTTTTTTCTTTAAATTTAGGCATCAAAAGAAATAGGATCTCTTCGTCTGCACAGATGCTCTTGAGACCCTAAATACGATGACTCAATAGTAAGTCGGTATTCAATAATCCAGGTTCAAAAATAATTAATTGTTAGTTAGGATTTATAGGTTCATTAAATCGTTGACCATTGATGCTTCTTGGAACCTCAAAATGTTAAGTTGACCCCAAAAAGACATAGGGGAGGATAGAGATCGAGGGTTTCAACATGACCTTTTTCTATTGTTAATTTTTATTGAAAGGCCTAGTAAACTGTATCCATTTTTGTTGCAGCAAAGCCAAATAAAGATTATGTACGAATAATAATGACAAAAAAGGAGTTTGTTTCTCTGTTGATTGAATGAAAATATGTCGCATTCGATGCAGGATATTGAAACATATGTTTGCTGACAACTTTAAATTATTTTAAGTGCCATGTGTTTCACAAAAAGATGATACATAGAATGAATTATATGACATATGTCATTGACTTTCTTATTGCAAAACCTGTACGCAATTAAAAATAAATAATTCAATTCTTTTTATTCAAGTAAGTTATTTTTTTAGAAACATGAATGCAACGATTCAATAAAGTCAGTAAAGATTTGGTTCTTTTTGTAGTACATATGAATGCAACACCTGTATACTTTTGATTTTTTTAAATAAAAAAAAATTGAATCTTAACATTTACATGTATGTCCAAGAAAAAAAATAAACTTGGGACATCTTTTGAGGGACCTGGACATAGTTTCAGCCAAACATTTTCGTAATTTTTATGTTTATAAATACTTAATTAAGGTATTTTTCTTATGGTCAGCTAATTTTTGAATTTCAGTTGTTTAGTTTACAGACAGAATTAGAGTTCCAAACCTTTGTTATGTAAACAAGGCCACGAGCCATGTTTTTGTTTACATAGCTTAAACATGCTAATATGTGTTCATCAAAGTAGATTTTTTTCATTTAAGAAGTTTATTCTAAGTACGTTTAGACATTTTCTAATGATTTGCTGAATTTCGATTCGTTAAAAACATGATATTTTCTAAATTTAAGCAAGAACAAGGCGCGAGCCTTGTTTACATTGTGAACATTTCTCAGTTCTGTATCTCCATTGTAAATCAACAAACGATTTTCAAATTTTGCTTATCATTAGAATTGCCTTAGTTAAAAATTGTAAAAATTATAATTGGTAAAAACAATCAGTTGAAACTGTGTCCATGCCCATTTAAAAAATATTGGTTACCATCTCCCGACCGACTGTCTTAAAATGACCCGACTCATAACTTTTTTTAACCTCCAGAAAAACATTTTATATGTGCAATGGAAAATACCATTTAAGAATGAGCATAGAAATAATTTTTTTTTCGATTTTTTTTTTCACTTATTACCTGCCCAGTATTTTAAGACCGAGTTAGGAGGGAACAAACAAACAGTTTGCAAATGTTTGCTTTGTTGTGATCTTATGTTGGTCGTTTCCAAAGATCGACGACCTTTTATCTATTTTGGAGCAATATACTCGTACAATGTATATTGTCATTATAACATTACACGCAACGGCTTACTAAATTCTTAATGTAAAAGATGATGTCTTAAATGTTGAGAGGGGAGTTTTTAAAGAGATAATTTATATTCTTGGAAGTTTACAAAGTAAATTGAAAAATTCTGTGATGGCTTAAATTAGTGCTGGAGGTTTTGGTTGGACGCAACTGGTGGAGCAAAAGCAAAATAATCGAATAGGAACAAAAAAGGGCTATGAATCGTTTTTACACATTTTGTTTGTATTGTGTTCCAGTATTTTTGACATCATTGATATCTTGTTTTTGCAATGAAAAGAGAACACATAAATTTTATTACCTTGAAATTAGTTGTTTGCAATTATATAATTTGTTCTTTACACATGTACTCTAAAGTTATATAAAAAAAATTGCTTGAATTTCTATTTTGTGATTATTGGAGACAAGGTCCATTACAACTCGATTGAAATTTCCATAGATAACAATTGCGTCCCATTATTCATGTTATTAGCGGACCTATTTATGTATTCATATGAAGAAGAATGTATAAAAATTTATTAAAATCTTGTGCACGAGAAGAAGAAAAACTTGCTGTAGCACCTTGTTGTAGCCCTAAACTCAACACCTAGAGCATGTAGAGATTACAACGAAGTATTATCAATTAACAATAGTTAGTTTCATTCATATGTGGACAATATATGTGTGAGCTTGAAATAAAAGATATCACAGAGTCCTGTTTTATAATTGGATTTATTGATTGTATTTTGGTTTACGTCCCATTAGAGAATATTACTCTCATATATAGATTTCACCATATACATGTACCAGTGAAGGATCTCAAATTTTGACCTTTGCTTGACGATTACGGCCGTTGAGCAGTGAGGGATACTTCCGTCATACGGGGCCTCAGTTTTTTGAGGTCCCATCCGAATGGATGGCAAATTTTAATTCAAGGTATTAGAACTCACGATCTTCCGAACAGGGTGCGAGCACTCTACCGACTGGACTACACTGGCAGCGTTTCATACTTTGATATTTCATTAAACTGATGGATTGTATGTTGTTTAACGTCCATCTAGAGATTTTTTTCACTCATTTCGAAAACGCCAAAACTTGCTGGTAAAAACCTGCATATGTTGTCTTATACTTGCCACTTACGGACGGCCATTGAACAGGGAGGGATCTTAGTGTCAATGCCTACTGCGACAAGGGACCTCAGTTAATACCGTCTCACCCAAAGGACCAGTCTACACGTCGCACAATGGGATTCAAGCCAACGACATGAAGATCAACTTCTTACTTTGCGACACGAGTATTTTCTTTAAAAAAGTAAATAGTAACCAAACAACAAAGATTTATGATAAACGTAATGGCTTTTTAACTTTTCAATTGTCCGGTTACCCTGCTTATGCAGAATAAATCCTTTGACGTGCAATGTGATTTTATGTCCCTCAATTGATTCGATACACAAATTAAGGGCATATTGCATAAACAATTTCAAAACAAAGTTAGTTTTTGACGAACAAGTATATGAAATAAGAATACATAAACAGTCTCATTTAAAGTCATCATTTTGTTGGTTGTATGGTCGATACAACAACGATGTGATCAAATACAATTTGCAAAAGTCAAATGCAGAATAGCGCATTTTTCAAACTAATATTAAGACCATTTTTGCAAACTGAATTGTCGACAGATTTTCACTATCAAAACAAAGAGCATAGTCACACAGTATAACATAACATCACACCGTCACTAAGCAGAAAGCTTGGAGAGTCGCAGGGCGATTAAAACACCAAACTGTTGGTTGATCTGTCAGATAAATTGCTCATAGGTGGGTGATAGAATAAAAAATGCAGAACAAGTAAGAATAAGCATTGTATGTAAACTTGTTAAAAATATTTACTGAAACAATATGAAATTTACAGCAACCAATGTTTGTTTTAGACACATGAGCAGGTATTTTTCAATGAACAAAAATGATATAGCTGCACAAAAATGGGTACCCTCCTTGGGGACAAGACTTACAACAACCAATGTTCTGATTGCCAAAATTCCACAAGTTATCACTGATGATGTTTGATTGACTTTATAACAAAAAGCAAATGTAATATTTATCATTTTGGGGTAGTTCACAATGTCTTAAAGAAACATTTAACAGTAAAAAAATTGATACTCAATGTCAAACCTATGTTTTGAAAGAAGAGTTTAAACGACAGTGTGTAAGAATAAACAATTTTGTTTAAAAAATCAAAAATTGTAGCTTACTACCTTTTAATGAAATTCAAACAGATAATTAAACTTGAATTAATTGCCTCAAATCCTCAAAACAAATTAACAACGAGATGCACTTGACAAAAAAGGAAAGGCCTGAGAAGAGCAAAGAATTGCAAGACTTCAAAGACAGTTTTATTTGCAATTTTCCTAAATATAAGTGGTCCTGTTTAAATTCTTATTTGGGGAGGTAGGTCAATATCTAGGGGAGTCTAGAAAGCAAAATTTATGACAAAAATCGAAAGGTGAGAGGAAATTAAGGACCCAAAATCAGGAATTAACTACATTAAATTTCTTAAAAACATCGTCCAAACTCACATGCCCGGAAGGATAAAAGAGTCACACCAACAATATTTGCCTTATCGTTCATCTTTTGACTTGATCCATATTCCAAACTTGAAAAACACCTGTAAGAAAGACGAAACAAGTCCAGGATTTCATAGGATCTTCCATATTCCAGTAAGGAAGGGCCATGCTCTAACATGTGTTCTAAAACAATCAGAAGTTGGATTAAATATGTTTCGGGCATAAACAAGAAGGTAAAGATTTACCTTTATTGTGCCCTTAAAAAGTAATGACATCAAAAAGTTTTGAAACTGGCTTAAATATTAGTTAAATAAATGACTGATAAATCAGGAAAAAATATGGCATGAAGGTTTGCCATTCTGCAAATATGACGTCATTAATGTGAAGCATTTCTCTATTTTCAACAGAAAAAGCCTCAAAATGGCACATTTTAAGGGTGATTTTCCTTTAGAAAACAGTGTCCACAGCCGTCGCCCACGTTAATTTTTTGATATTTTGAGCAAAATTCACTAAGAAATCACATATATCAAGATCTGTGTGGGCGATGCCTGAGGACCATGTTATCTGAATGAAAATTCCATTGAAAATTTGTGTCTTTTGCAACTTTTTAAGAAGTTAAGGGAAAATTCACATGTTTATGACGTCATAAGTAGCATTTAAAAACATTTGTGAGAAAAATGACTTGTATGATTTTTCTGCATTGAATTTCAATTGTTTAAAAAGCATGAGTTTTCAACTTTTACACCTGTTTCATTTTTTAGAAAAATTACAGGGCAAAATTTGTATGGACAACATACCTTCTTCTTTTAATTAAAAGATAATATTTAAGTGAAATCATTAAGACCAAGTCATTGGAAAGCATTTTTTTTTGGTTTCTTTCCGAGCACCGAGGACATTTTTTATAGGGCACTTAAATACATGATACTACACCGGTATTTTGACGTAGGCCCTTTGTAGAAAATAATTGTGGTTATTAATTAGTATTTGTATGCAGTACTTCTTCAAGTACGTCCTTACGCTTCGTGGCGCCAAGTCAAAAAAAAATCGTCGTGAAGCTCTAGTATGCTGGAATAATGTTTTTCAGATGCACTAAGAACCCGAATCCTTCGATACAGAAAATGTTGTCTCTTCGTACATTGTATTTCCTTGTTGATATTCTAGTAAGTTTATTTAAATATAAAAACAAATCTTGACGATAATGTATGAACTTACACAGTGTACTGTACATGCAACACTTTGCAAGATAAAAGTTGAAACATGAGAGAATTCAATGTACGAAAAAACATGCTACAGTGTACGCATGTTAGGATTTCCTTTTATTTTAAAGCAAATACAATATCAGATGCGTAAAAGAAAGAGAAAATACTATAAGGAACATGCATAAATTCTTATTTTATTGATATGAGCGATATACATGGACTAATATTTGCATTATATAGACTCCTGTTTATGTCTATCGATTAAGATTTGGATGTAAAATTGAGTGAGGATATTTCTTTTAAAATATTCGATATTTCATATAAATACCAGGATTTTATATTTGAAGTAAAAAAAATGTATTATCTGAACCGCTTCAAAGGGAAACTACTTGAACATGTATAATGATATAACAGATTGTGCATTAAATAAAGAATTTATGAAAATAAAATACAACCGGTTGTGCGCATATCGGCAGGTTAGTTCTCAGTCATATTTTTTCCTTAAACATTTCAGTGGTGATTCGGCACTCTCGGAACTATGGATAAATCAAGAATCCAGAAAATGTCGTTCGGCCATATATATCGTTACTGTACATGGACCCTTGACCATCATACTTAGAAACAATCTTTACTTCGTCCCCAGCTGTGAGATTCAAAATCACAAATCCGGTAGCAGTACCTTGATTACTTTTCATCTCTGTATCTGCAGCGATGGAACCTTTTATAATACTGTAACGGGATAGCGCTCAATGGCTATCCCACTTCTGACACCAAAAATTGTAACGCTATAGTGGTTCTTGAAGACAGTAGTTAACTCCCCTTTTAAACACTGAGTCAACAACACTAAACTCGAAATTTAAGTTTTATAAATTTATTGAGTCTGCAAAACCAACATGAACAATTTTAATGCATAAAAATAATATCCAGGCCTTTTAACCACCCTTTTTACTGACAAATATCACAATATTAATTAAATTCTAATAAATATAGCAGGATCTCGAAATAATCGAAATATATGGCTGAAACCTATCTTTTAAACTTAACTATCAATGAATAAAAGATAATTAACAACTGGAAATTTAAATACGATCGGATCTTGAAAATAATCAAGATATATGTTCGTAAATAAATCCCCAAAGCTGTAAAAATTAAACTTTCCCCAATTAAAGTAAACCAATTAACAAATTACAATTAATTGATTTAACAATTACTAAATAATTACCAATTTCGTCTTTAACCCCCAAAAAATGATGTTAACCCAAACGATCAAAATAGCAGACTCACCGATTTACGGAAGAATCTCCCCTTTTATACTCTAATGAAAATTCGTATACAAATCTCTTACGAATTCGTATAAATTCTTACGGAAAATACGAAAAATACGGAAAATCTTATACGAAAAATAGTTCCATTCAAATAATTAGATCAATAATAAATATTTCACCATAAGATAACTTGACTTTCATTCATTCAACAATAATTAATTAATCAATTACCTTATAACTGTTCATTTTTACTTCTTTACAAAAACCCAAGGGCGTATAAATATACACCGCGGATCAAGAGTAAAATAAACCGGAAGTATACCATAATGCAATGCGCCACCTTGTAAATAGAAAAATAGACTGTCTGCAAGTCTGCAACACGTGTCTGCACATTACAGGTAAAATACTAGTGAAAAATGTAATTCAATCAAAACATCTAGTAATTCATACTCTTTTAACAGCATTTATACAATTATTTCAACAAGGACATCATTAAATACAAAAGGATATGCATGTATTACATGTACTCGTTCTACTTTCACTTTGCATACGATGACATGAAAAGTTGTGAATCCAATTTTAGAACTTCACATAATAAATGTACAATACATACGATCAAATTACTCAAATTATGAACCATATAAAGTGCTAAATTAATATGCCTAGATTTGTAATTTAAAGACAAATAAAATATGGGGACTTGAAATGACCAAACTTTACAATACCATTTTGTTTTTAAAAGTGCTTCCATCTCACCATATTGTCCAGATTCACCAAAAATGTGTCTCCCAGCTGCATGCAATGTCCAAGAAAAGGCAAAGACATCGACGTTGGGGCGATGAATGCTCCAGTACTTTCATTATATCCATTTCCAATATTTGTAACAACAGTATAAAAGATGAATGTTTGACCTTTCGGTAAAGACTTGAAATCGGCGGAATAATTCGCATAAAAGCACATTGTGTTTTCTGACCAAGACATTGCGTTTTCCCTGAGCAAACTGAAATAAGACAAAAAAATATTAATAAAAGGCAACTGACAAATTGTACGAATATATTGTATTTTTAACAAGCCATTCGTACATACCTTTTCTTTCGTTCCATATCGTCTCAAGAAGAATTAATCGATTTTTAAGCTCCTGGTTATCTCTTATAAATTCGTTACGTTGGTCCAGTATAAGATTGAGCAAGTCTTCCAATTTGCTTAAATAGTCAACTCCTGATCTACACTTGTCCAGTATTGATTCCTGGGCATTTATTCGTTGTGAGTTTGTGGACCAAAGGAATGAAACAAAAATAAGTGCTACCAAAGAAGAAACCATGGTCTAGCTTTGTGATATTTCCTTGTTATTAAATTCTCATATATAACTGGTGATATACTTTTGATATGAAATGTTACAGCGTATATGCGTTCAATTCATGTTTCATTGCTCTAGTTCATTTATATGTATATAAATAACAATCTTGCATATTTCAGTGGTATTCAAGTGCGTTCCCTCTGCTATTGTCATGAATTACACCACTTTTTTCGCTGTGTAGATTGAGACTGCATTTAGCAATTTACTTATATAATTCATGGACCCTTTCCACCAAAATGTCTTACACAGCTGGATAACAATGTGAGTCTCTGATAAATGATAGTCAACATTGTTAGCCTTAATAATTGTTTTATTTAAGACTATTAATGATAAGATTTAACGGATGAAAAACATTAAATAAATGTCATCTTTTATGATATGAACTTAAAAGAAATGTTTGAAGAACTATAAACTGACAAGGGAAACCAAGCAAACTGATGTTTACCTTCCGTTATCCATAGATAAATGTCTTGTAGTTGCTTTATTTTTGAATCATTATATACATTTTTCCCCGATTGTACAAGGAGCACACGGCGGGTGTGACCTGTCGGCAGGAGATGCTCACTCCTCCATAGCAGTTAATACCACCTCTGTTTTAAAGGTCAATGATTTCTCTACTCCTAATTTGTATTGTATGAATGAACTTTTGAGCTTGAAAACTAGCCGTTCATTATCTGCATATTTCATTATAGACATAATAGTTAGTTATGAATTAATGTATAAAAAGCAATCACTTATTATGATATTTAAAGGAGAAACTTAGGTGGCACAGAGATCAATTTGGAGCAAGTGAGTCAATCTGTTCCAAATATTTCCAACATCTAATTTATTCAAAACAAAGTGCAGTTATAATATTTAAAAATTTCAAGTTAAACCTAGAAAATGGACTAGATATTCGACTTATAAGAAATTCGTTACTTCAGAAAAAGGCCTGTTCGTTGTGGAAACGCACTTTGAAAAAAAAATTCAAAGTACGTAAAAATTGGGACAAAATCAATGCACTTTGCAAATTTTTTTAAAAGTGTGTTAAATTCGGGACAGACTTAACGCACTTTGGAGTGTACATCAACATTTTTTATCATGGGAAAATTTAACACAAAAATACGCATGAAAGAAATAATTATACGAATTTTCATTTTAGTAATTGAAAAAAAATCAATTTGAAATAACTATATTTTTTCGACAAACTTTTTACTTTATGTTAATTCGTGCTATCTGGACGAATAACTAATAGCTGTGACGATCAACAACATGCGTTTTCAATACACATACAATATAACAAATCATACACCGAACCCGACCCGAATTCCGAACCCGTTCCAAATATAGTAAATAGCATTTCATCAACATCTCCTTTTCTTTAGAAAATTTGTCAAAATTTTATCAAAACATCAAATTTCATGAACAAAATAAACTTCCATCATTTTACACATATAAAATGAATAATGCATTTCTCTAGCACAAAATGTCACTGAAAATGATAAGTATCTGACTTATAGACATGAACTGATAAATACAAATCATACACCGAACCCTACCCGAATTCCGAACCCGTTCCAAATATAGTAAATAGCATTTCTTCAACAATTTACATGTATTAATTTACCCTCATTGCGAGCAGGGATAAGATGAGTAGAAGGTCTCTTAGCCTAAGTATTTTTATTTTCTTATACATAGCCGTTGGTAGCAAATTGAAAGTGGACCCCCGCAAGATATGCCCCAACTTTTAATGCCTATATAATGTATATCTTTGCAAAGCATTTGTGTGCCCCCCTCCCCGGCCCCCGGTACCGATGTCTATGCTACAACCAAATATATCTATTTGCATTTGAATTCTATGACGTATGACGTTGAAAACTTTCAATAAATAGCTTACATAAAATGCATGCAAACTGGGAAAAAATGAAGAACAGTAAAATATTGAACATGTTGAAGAAAGAAAGAATTTTCAAAGTATGAAAAAAACGCTCACTTTTAAGGTTAAGTTATTTATCATACCTAAGATCTGCAAGAATATTGACCAAGCCATGCACATTTTTTTGCGTTAACTTGGTCGATATTAACACACTTTGAAAAGAAATTTTATTTTTTTCAAAGTGCGTTGATTTGGTTCCAAATTTAACACACTTTGAAAAAGAAATTTCAAAGTGCATGATTTCACCACAATAATCTTTAAAATCTGACTGTGGTGTTAAGGAAGATGCAATTTTGTCGACTCTCTTTTCAACATTTCATTAATTTTATCTGTTGATAAAATTAAAATTGTCAAACTTTTGAAATCTCTGGAAATTTTCTACTATATGATGATATAGATAGTTTTCAGTAGACCCAAATTAACAAGAGTTATTTCCCGTTGGCCACCATATTGGAGGTCAACTTGCTCATATTCCTTCATTATTCAACCAACTTTAACTTTTCATACTAGCAATTATGGGGTGGTAAGCATTGTTTTTCTTGAAAATATACATTTGTTAGAGCCTCTTTTATTTCATTATTTTTATTCCACAAATATTTCTCCATAAAAATTTCTGCTACAACGTCTTATATTTGGTAGGAGAAAGAAGGAAAATTACCAGGTTGACCAACAAGATGGCGGCAGAAGGGAAATAACTGTTTATGTGGGTCTACTGAAAACTATCTATAGTGTTATTATTTGAAGGTAAAACTGGACTTCAAAATTGTTTAAACATTCTTGAAATGTATTTTCCAATATTGGAAACTATATTAGGAAATAATGGAGAAATATAACATCATTTTCATACTTATGAAAAGGCCATGAAAATTTATTTTAAAGTGAAGGAAAACATTGGTTTAAATACTGCATGAATCCATGTTACCTTTTGGGGAAAAATACTTGATTGTAACACAGTTCTTTATTGCTGTGAGATCTAGGTTTTATTTGAAGATGTTGGGGAGATTTTAGAAATGCAGTTATTCACACGAAGTTTATAAGTGAGATATAAGAAATATATTGTATATCAACTACTTTTCCTTGCAAAGCAGATTTAGATGGATTAAGATAGAAAACTCCTTGCCTGTGGACAAGGATATAATTTTTATGGTAAGAATCATTACTTCTAGGAAAACATTAACATTTAAAATCTACAAAACAACTGTCCACACATACCTGGACTCAAAAATAGTTTCCCCATTTTTAACAAGTTAGGATTCTCGTTCAGTAAAATCGAGCGGTATAAAATTAAAAAAAAATATCATCGCTTACAAGAAGGATATGCTTGAAAAATGTGCAAAAGTTGTTTTTGATAATTTCAATCATCGTAGATACACTGTTATTGTACATATATCAGTTGTATATTATGAGCAAGTCGAAATCTGAAGCACTTTATCTAGCTATAGAAAAAGCGAGAATTTGAATTTTACCTATACATAGATGAAATATTAAGTAATATTTGCAACACAAGAGAGATTTAAGATGACTTTTTTTCTATGAAGCTTTCAAAAATACAAATGAATGGAAGTTCAAAGTTAACTTCGAAGAAGAACGATTTTGCCTCCATAATCTGTGAAAAAGACATTGATTAAAGACTTTAAAAATCGATTTTTGGCCCCTCACGGCCCTTACTATTAGGGATCAACCCTTTTTTTCTTCATATCATCTTAAGGCTCTTAAAGCTCTCAAGATTCTGATCACTTTTTGTTCAACAACTATTCAGAGATTCCTTTCCGTTTTCGAGTTATTTGCAAAAGAAATATTTAGGGACCAACCCTTCAAACTCCCTAATAGGGACGTGTAGTGAAAAATGAAAGGTTGCGTATTGTTCAGAACATTATTTTGAACATCTTTTGTTCAATATTACTTATCAAAATATTTCTTCCAATCGAGATATAAAGCGTTAAAGATTTAGCAATCTGGCCCCTTGTGGCCCCTAATTATGTACCATACGACATAAAAATCATAATATATAGTTGTAAATGGTTGAGATAAACATCTTTCTTTCAGTAATGTATTACAAAATATTAACTGAGATGTAGTTATCGATTAAAGACTTTTGGCCCTTCACGGCCTCTAATTGAAGTGCCCAGCCCCTTTTTCTTGATTTCATCGTAAAGCTCTTATGATTTTGAACACTTTTTGTTCAACAACTATTCAGAGATTCATTTTCGTTTTTGAGTTATTTGCAAAAGAATTATTTAGGGGCCAACCCTTCAACTCCCTAACAGGGACGTTTAACGAAAAATAAAAGGATGCATATTGTTCAGAACATTATTTTGAACATCTTTTGTTCAATATTACTTATCAAAATATTTCTCCCAATCGAGATATAGAGCGTCAAAGATTTAGCATTCTGGCCCCGTGTGGCCCCTAATTATATAGCATACAACAGGAAAATGGTAATATATAGGTGAAGATTGTTAAGATAAACATTTTTGCTTCTGTAATGGTTTACAAAATATTGACTGCTAAAAAGTTATTGAAGAAAGACTTTTGGCCCCTTTCAGCCCTTAATGTGATGAGTCAGCACTTTTTTCTTGATATCATATGAAAGATCTTGTAGTTCTACACAAATATTGTTCAATATGTTTTGACAAAATAGTTATACTTTTAAAGATACAAAGCAAAATGTCTCAAAAATCAGTCATGATTCGTGTCCTAAATTTCGACCCCTACCGAGCTTCCATACTAGGCACTTCCAGAAGATTTGAAAGTATAGGTACAAAACTACAAGGTGTCAACTATGTTCGCTAAAAATTTCGGCACTCTAACTTTTGCCGTTTTGGAGTTTTTGTCCGGACAAAATGGTCACTAAAATGCGATTAAAGGGCGATAATTCCCGACCGGAAGTGAATTTTCAAAAATTAAGAAAAATGTATCAAGTTCAGATCATGATACATCATCCCTGAAAATTTCATATAAATCCATCAAAGCATCTCTGAGAAATCGTCTGCACAAAAATAAGGACAGAAAAAAATAATAATAATAAAAGTGAAAAAGAAACAATAGAATAATTAAAGGGTCTTCCGTTGGAGACGGAAGACCCTAATAATAATAAGAAAATTGAAAAAGAAACAAAAGAATAATAGAAGGGTCTTCCGCTGAAGACGGAAGACCCTAATAAAGGTAAAAAAGAAACCGAAGAATAATAGAAGGGTCTTCCGCTGAAGACGGAAGACCCTAAAAATTGAAAAAGAAACATAAGAATAATAGGAGGGTCTTCCGCTGAAGACGGAAGACCCTAATAATAAAGGGGAAAAAGAAACCGAAGAATAATAGAAGGGTCTTCCGTTGAAGACGGAAGACCCTAATAAGAAACAATAGAATCACTATAAGGTCTTTCGTGAAGACGGAAGACCTTAATAAGAAACAATAGAATCACTATAAGGTCTTCCGTGAAGACGGAAGACCTTAAAAAAGAAAAAGAAACATAAGAATAATAGAAGGGTCTTCCGCTGAAGACGAAAGACCCTAACTAGATACGATCTCGTTGCGAGCAACGAGAGGGTCTTCCGTCCGATTCTTGATAAGATGAGAAAAGATTTTGATTGAGATTTTCATTCTAAAATAATGATTTTCCATAATCTGTAAAAAGACATTGTACATTAAAGACTTTATAAAAATCAACTTTTGGCCCCTCACGGCCCCAAACATTAGGGATCAGCCCTTTTTCCTTCATATCATATGAAAGCTCTCATGATTTTGATGATTTTTGTTCAACAACTATTCAGAGATTTTTTTTCGTTTTTGAGTTATTAACATTAGAAATATTTAGGGGCCAGCCCTTCAACTCCTTAATTGGGGCGTTTAGCGAAAAATAAAAGGTAGCATATTGTTCAGAACATGATTTTGAACATCTTTTCTTCAATATTACTTATCAATATATTTCTCATTTTTGAAGATATAAAGCGTCGACGATTTCGCATTCTAGCCCCTTTTGGCCCCTAATTACGTACCATGCGACATGAATATCATGATAAATAGTTGTAAATGGTTGAGATAAACATCTTTGCTCAGTAATGTATTACAAAATATTAACAACTAAAGAGTTATCGATTGAAAACTTTTGGCCCCTCTTGGCCCCAAATTTAAGCGCCCAGCCCCTTTTTTGTGATTTCATCTGAAAGCTCTTAGAATTTTGAACACTTTTTGATCAATAACTATTCAGAGATTCTTTTTCGTTTTCGGGTTATTTGCAAAAGAGACATTTAGGGGCCAACACTTCAACTCCCTAAAGGGGACTTTTAGCGAAAAATAAAAGGTTGCATATTGTTCAGAACATGATTTTGAACATCTTTTGTTCAATATTACTTGTAAAAATATTTCTCACTTTCGAGATATAAAGCGTCAAAGATTTAGCATTCTGGCCCCTTTTGGCCCCTTATCATGTAATATGCGACATTAAAATCATAATATACAGTGGTAGATTGTTGAGATAAACATTTTTTCTTCAGTAATGTATAACAAAATATTGACTGTTAAAGAGTTATCGAAAAAAAGACTTTAAGCCCCTTTTGGCCCCTAATTTGAGTGCCCAGCCCCTTTTTCATGATTTCATCTTGAAGCTCTTAAGATTTTGAGCACTTTTTGTTCAACAATTATTCAGAGATTCTTTTTCGTTTTCGAGTTATTTGGAAAAGAAATATTTAGGGGCCCAACCCTTCAACTCCCTAATGGGGACTTTTAGCGAAAAATGAAAGGTTGCATATTGTTCAGAACACAAGGCACAACTGGTCTGTTCGTCAGTTGGGCCGTGTGTCGGGTTCGGGCAGTGGAGTAATGATGGAATTACGGAATGTATTGCGACCGATTTCTTCCCGGTGGATTAATGGTTACATCGAGATACTGGCAACAGCAATCGCCGAATGGTATTATATTGTCGATTTTAAATTCAAAAAGTAACGGATAAAACGTGAAAAATATCCTTGTATATACGCGTTCAATATCGTGCTTATTAATTTATTAATTTTCAAACACTGTCAGTATATTGTGGTATGGCCTTTTTCCTCTGATCAGGCTTCCAGTTGGAGCCACCATTCGCGCCAAACACATCATTATGGAAAATGTGGTACGACCTGTCTCCTTACGAGCTGGTTTCCAGTTGGAGCCACATTCGCGCAAAAAAAACTTGCTTTCGATACCGATGGAATTCTCGCTGCGCTGTCCTACACTACACGGTCATTGAGAATAGAAGTGAGATACAGTTATTTGGACATTAGTTTTAACAGAGGATTGTTACCAATACATGTTGTAATGAAATTAATTATTATTTATAAAGCACAGTTTACACCTATCAGGTTTTGGGTTTATCCTATCGTGAGGATCGTATATAAGGTCTATCGTGTTTTGCATGTATCGTGTTTTGCGTTTATCCTATCGTACATGTATTCTGTCGTTTCGTGCGTGTATCCTATCGTATCGTGCATGTATACCATCTGGACGTGCGTGTATCCTATCGTATCGTATATTCTGTAAAGAATAATGATTCGGGTACTGTAGCTTTCAATTGAAGATATTACAAATCAAATTCTTTACTTAAATTTGATAAAATTCCTTTGAATAGATCCAAAAACTATCAGTACTTTTAATTGGTTTTTAAATTTACGGTAAAAACAATATTTAATGCATACATGTCTTTTTATATGGACAAATTTTAAAATAACTCTTTTTCCTTCTAACTTTGAATCTGTCAAAGACTTTTATAGTTTATTACTATGCTTTTTAGGTAAATTATGAAGATTTTTGGCTATTTTCTGTCTATGATGATTTGCGCAGTAGTTCCTGTGCATCCATCAATGATAAGTACTGGTAAGCTGTCTTACATATTTTCCAATTGCTCGTGTACATTTAATGTTCTTAATTTAGTCTTTTTCTGTTATTAATCTTACGTGATTATAATGCATGAAGGAAAAATGATATTAAATATGAAATTGTATTATCAACGTGATTTTTATTAGCAAATTTAAAATGAAAGGGGGCATGAAGTTTTACGAGAACCTGAATCTTGAAATATATATGGGCTCTATATGGAACAATGTGTTTTCTCACAGGAACTGCACTTTGTCAGAGACCGGAAATGCAAGGATTATGTGACTTGTCCGGCACTTGGAGAAATCAGCTGATGTATGAAATGACGATCACGTGTAAGGAAGGAACCATCAAAGGTCAATATATCAGCACCGTCGGATATGCTGGACGAGAATATGACATTGAAGGGAGGTATCAGAAGGTCAACGAGACGGACTATATCGTCGGATGGTCATTTGCCTTTAAAAATAAGTATCGAGATTTAAAATCCGCTGAAAGTTGGACGGGGGTATTCTACGCTACTGCAGGTATAATCAAAACTCAGTGGATGAAAGCATCATTTAAAAATCCGGAAGATTATTGGTCAACATTTACAACTAATCAGGACATTTTACTAAGGTCGAATCACACCCTTGTTTGCAAAACAACAAGAACTGAATGCATGCAAAACAACTAACAAAAACTTTTTTTCTATTAGCAATTCTTTGCATGGCTTACAATTTTATTTTGAGTTAGAGAGCAGCTCAAAATTTAAGATAAATTTTGTTTCAATCATAATCACTTAATGGATGAAGCAATGATTAATTTTGTAATATATAGTTTAGAACACTTTAAAGCGTTTTGTTAAGACTCTGATGAGTACTATTTATCTTAACACTTCACATTCTTTCATTGCGAATCGTTTTACTATTCTTTGCAAACTTTTGTTCTACATGACTTCACAACATGTTCTAATTTCAAAGATACTGTAATAATGTTAGCTTAATTCCGGGAATTTGAAATCTGATCAATTTATTTTCTATTATATGAATACCTTCTGGTGTCTCCTTTCTATTGTTATTAAAATTCTTTTGTTCCTACCCTTATATAAAGCAGTGATTTCATTCATTCGAAGCTCTACTCTGTTGGTCTAAGGACCAAGCTCTCCTCTTTTTCGGCCATTTAGCAGGTATCTTATTTTTTCTAAATTAATTTTCTATTTTCCCGGACTTAAGTATTTATTTTTGAAATGTTGTTTTTGTATTATTTGCTATGCTATAATAAATCATAAGCCTTCGTTATCTTTGAAACATATTGGAAATGCCTATGATATGCCTGAAATGCCTGTTATATTCTCAAGCAGATGAATGTTTAATTTTGTCATATTAATACAGATGTACCCTAAGGTTGTTTATACATGTATTCTACGCCACTGAAGGTATCATTAAAACTCAGTGAATGAAAGCATCATTTAAAAATCCGGAAGATTATTGGTCAACATTTACAACCAATCAGGACATGATTACTATGGTCGAATCACACCCTTGTTTGCAAAACAACAAAAACTGAATGCATGCAAAACAACTATCAAAAGACTTTTTTCTATTAGCAATTCTTTGCATGGCTTACAATTTTATTTTTGAGTTAGAGAGCAGCTCAAAATTTAAGATAAATTTTGTTTCAATCACAATAATTTAATGGATGAAGCAATGATTAATATTGTAATATATAGTTTAGAACACTTTAAAGCGTTTTGTTAAGACTCTGATGAGTACTATTTATCTTAACATTACGCATTCTCCATGCGAATTATTTTAATATTCTTTGCAAACTTCTGTTCTACATGGCTTCACAAAATGTTTTAATTTCAAAAATACGGTAATAATGTTAGCTTCATTTCGGGAATTTGAAATCTGATCAATGTATTTTCTGTTATATTGAATACCTTCTGGTGTCTCCTTTCTATTGTTATTAAAATTCTTTTGTTCCCACCCTTATATAAAGCAGCGATTTCATTTATTCGAGGCTTTTCTATGTTGGTCTAAGGACCAAGCCTTCCCCCTTTTCGGCCATTTAGCAGGTATCTTATTTTTTCTAAATAAATTTTCTATTTTCCCGGACTTAAGGTGGAATATCCCTCTGATAAGCGCGATAACTCTTCTGATAAGAGAGATAACTTTCGTCTGACATTTTGTCACGAAATTCAGTGAATTGTCATGTTAGAGTTTACAAGTTTCATTCGTAAGGACCATTTTATTGTAAACTCAATCAAACCTATTCTTTTGTACAAATGTTGATTTCTAGTTTTTATTGCTAGTATAGTTATTTATTATTTATAATAGTTTACATATGTTTACTTAAAACACTTATTCTCAGTTTCTTTAAACAGTGTAAATTGAGAAATCTCTTTCCCTTAAAGTATAATTCTTTTAATTTCAGAAATTTCAGATGCAGTATTGTTTATAAACATTTAATTAATATTTTGTTTTATTAAAAAATATTTTCAAGGGCGATAATGGAAAGATAACTCTTGTTTATGAATGCATGTTATTTTACATGCACAGAAAACAATTTGTTATTCTGATTTAAAAAGCAGCGCTTCACTATGATTTCTAATTGGAATTAGATAGGTATGAGAGTAAATATTATTTTTATATATACCTCACATTTCTAATTTAATTGTGAGATAAAAAATAATTAATCTTTCTATTTACCATATTGAATTTTCTTCACATCATGATTTCACGTATTATTCATTTCTGAAAAAGTAAGCAACGCTTCATACTTCAAACTGATTTCCATTTGAAGTTAATGCTATAGTTGTTGCTGCAAATCAATGTCTGGATTAAAAAAAAAAGTCGTGAAATTTGGAGCAGAGGGATATTGCCCCTTAAGTATTTATTTTTGATATTTTGTTTTGTATTATTTGCTATGCTATTATAAACTATAAACCTTCGTTATCTTTCTTTTCATTTTGAAACTTTTTATAGACGAACTGAGAGTAAATAATGAACCTGGGTTGATGATTTGATAAGAAAATTATTCTTATATATTACAATACAAAGGAAAAGATTTGTTTCTGCTCTTTTACGTGTTCTAATTTCAAATTTTACCTTTGTCTAACGCCATTTTACATAGTTTGTTCAAAGAAAGTGTTTCACCCTCTTTCATGGAGTTATGATTAAGACATAGTAAAAACCTTGTTACATCTTTTAAAATCTTTTCCAAGAACGACTGAGCTAGAAGAGATTATATTTTAGTGCTCCATTACATGCATAGATACAAGTTTGTTAATATATATTAAGACCAAGAAACATATTGGAAATGCCTGTGATATGCCTGAAATGCATGTTATATTTTTAAGCAGAGGAATGTTTAATTTTGTCATATTAATACAGAAGTACCCTAAGGTTGTTTGTACATGTATGATGACCATTTGAAAATAGTTTGACAACAACAGAGAGCCTTAACTCTTCAATGGCACATGATCCCACCTCTAATGTTTGGAGGTCTGTGTTTGCTCTCTCTCTCTCCTATATTGCATCCTTTTATGGACTTTTTGTCTTGATGTAATCTACATAGGTTTCAAACAACAGCAATACCGGTACTTTATACTTACGGTCCAGGAAAAAAGATAATAACCCGACCTGTTAGCTTTAAAGTTTTTTCCAGGTGTCTCGAAAAATATATATATTCAAAAAAATAGGTGCGTTCACAATTCTTCCATTGGTACAAATACCGATTTGCTATTGGCTTGTCTTTGGCACCAATGTTGAACAATGGTAAAATTGGTTGGCTTTAAACTGTGAACAGCGTATTGGTAAACCAATGACAAAATGACCAAAGGCTGTACCAATGGTTGTCAAAATGGTTGTGAATAATGGTAACGCTTAATTGGTTACTAATGGTCACCAATGGTAATCAGTGGTAACCAACGGCAAATGTTGAGTTATTCACCATTTTCCAGAAACAACAAATTCAAAATGAAGTTTGTTTATTGTATTCCTTAAACAAAATAAAATTACTTTTATGGACATAACTTTATATGAAAACTTGTCTTCATGTGATATTCTTTTTCCAAAACAAGTGATCATTTGTTTGAAATCTGGAATACTATGTAGAGATAACAATATTTTCCCTTATATTGTAGTAGAATTCATCTGAAGTGTTATAACTAGTGAGAAATTGTACGTACACCTTCTTTATGGGATATAAGTTAATAGCATTGCCTTAATCAGAATGGAACAAAAGCGCCTGTGCTGAGACAGTTTAACCAAAACCATAGAAATGTGACAATTAAATCTTTCTTTGGTGGGAATTTTATGACCCTTGACCTTGACTTTGAAATTTGATCCACTTTTGCAAAAAATATCAAATTTCATCCCAGGCCATAACTTCTGTACAGTAAGAGTTAGGGTTTTCATTCTTTTCATGTGTATTGACATTGGGTGCGTTCACAATTCTCCCATTGGTTGATATTGGTTACCAATGGCAAAACATTGGTACCAATGTTTACTATTGGTAACTTTTATTGGTAACCAATTCTGCAGACCAACCACATCTCTGGCAGATTGGTAACCCAGATTTTTTGTTTATTAGTGTCACCCCCAAGATGGCTACCTGGACCGTTCCTGGTAGCATGAGTGAAGTTTCCTCACTAGTAATAACACTTCAGATGAATTCTACTACAACTTAAGGGAAAATATTGTTATCTATACATAGTATTCCAAATTTCAAACAAATGATCACTTGTTTTGGAAAAAGAATATCACCTGAAGACAAGTTTTCATATAAAGTTATGTCCATAAAAGTAATTTTATTTTGTTTTAGGAATACAATAAACAAACTTCATTTTGAATTTGTTGTTTCTGGAAAATGGTGAATAACTCAACATTTGCCGTTGGTTACCATTGATTACCATTGGTGACCATTAGTAACCAAGTGTTTCCATTATTCACTTTTGACAACCATTGGTACAGCCTTTGGTCGTTTTGTCATTGGTTTACCAATACCCTGTTCACAGTTTAAAGGCAACCAATTGCACCATTGTTCAACATTGGTGCCAAAGACAAGCCAATGGCAAATCGATATTTGTAC
>PRKT01000410.1:77352-118072 GCA_003671525.1 Saccostrea glomerata
ATTTATTTCCTTTGGTCCATTGATTGACTTAAAATATACCATTTATTTAAGAGTTTGAATAGTATTGAAGTAGGAGGCCGAATGGCTTTACCTGGGTATAATAAAAACCTATAATCGAAAGAAATTTACTGAAAAAGAAAGATAACTTTCTCAAAAACGCATGACAAAGTCACTGTCCTTGTTCTTGACCTATTAAGAACTTTATTTCTTGATAATTTTTCACAGAAAATGAAAGTGGGGGGGGGGGTCCTGTTTTAACACTTATATTTATAAATGCATATAAAGAATGATAAATTAATAGAAGAAAAATTTAAAGATAGCAGTTGGTCACCTGATTGATCTGAGCAAGGTGATCAAAAAAGATAAAATATAACGTATAATCCATATTCTAGATTCACAAATTATGTGTGCAAGTGGCCTGGCTCAGTGCACGACAGCTTCATTTTTCGAGAGTGTCACCTGTATGAGCTCCTACAAAATCAACATCTTGGATGGCTACTTGGCGACTCCGGCTACGCCCTTAAGTCCTTCTTGATGACGCCAAAGAATAACCCTCAAACCGAGGCAGAAGAAAAGTACAACAGGGCTCACAGTCAAACAAGGATAGTTGTTGAAAGGGCGTTCGGCGTCCTTAAGTCTAGATTCAGGTATAAAAAATTCTTTATCATGGAACATTGTAAACTCTAAATCATTTAATTAATGCATTACAGTAACTTTATTTTATCAAATTGATGCATAACCATCAATATCTTTTACTTTATTACTTTCCGAGTTTAAAAAAGAACAAGGGAACAGAGCAGTGTGGCTAATTATCTCCCCTAGGGGAGGAAAATTGCAAACATCAATTTAGTATGGAAAAGCTTAGGTGAATAAGTGGTCCCGACCTACTCCTAAATTGGAGAGGGTGGTATGATTTGAACGAAATTGAATCAACACTTACTTAGGAAGCTTGTATATTTTTTTTTTTACAAACCGCCTTTTAACCCTTCAAGTTTGACTGTGGCACCATGGTATCCTACCTAAGGACATTGGGGTCATGATTTGAACTTGAATCTACACCACCTGAGGATGATGCCATATAAATATGACCAATCAGAGATGTGCTGTTGACAAGATTTTTCCTATATATTCATATGTAAAACTTACATAGTCCATTGTGGCTCCACGATACCTGAATGTTATTTGAACAAGTTTCAAACTGCACCACCTGAGAATGTTTTCATCTTTTTCTGGTCAATTGGTTCTTGAGAAGATTTTTCAATGATGCCATAATTTTTTTCATTATTTTGTAATTATCTCCTCTGGGGGAAAGGCTTGGCTCTTCATTTGTACAAAATCTTATAAAAAAAATACTTACATTTTCAGATGTTTGCACAAGACAGGAGGTTGCTTGCCTTTTGCACCCCATAAATGCATTAAGGTCATAAGTGTGGCGATTAAACTTCACAACTGGTGCATAGACAAAAAGGTCCCTTTACTGGCCCCTGACTGCAACCAGGACGCACAGGATGATGCGGAGAATGACATCGAGATTAACACTGACCGGGACGGATCCCAGCAAAGAGAAAGACTTGTCCAATTATTTGCATGAAGCTAGTTGAAGAAATTAGATGTTACCCCTTTTTCTCAGGGGTATCGATGACTTTCAATCATTGACTTTTCACATCTGTCAGTATTAATTATTTGCATTGATGAACATGACAATAACTTTAATTAATTGCTATAAAATAATGATATTTGTTAAATTTTAGCTGTGCTCGGCTTTTGGGGTCACAAAATTGGGAGAGCTTTGCCATACTTTAATAAAACATTAGTGGAATTTTAGACAAAGTACATGTATCTAATTTTTTGATGATAAAATCCTTACAGGAAGAAAAAGAAACGTAATGTAACAGTAATATATTTTTTTTAATATTCATGAACTAGAAAATTGATTTGTACAAAGAACTGTTTTTAACTGGATTTGTTTTAGACTAAATTATAAATACAAACAATTTTTCAATGACCTGTGAATTAATGCATTTTTCATTTCTGTAAAATAAAGTATTAATATTTTACAACATTATCACATTTTTTTTCTATAAATATTTAAATCAGATTAAAGTTACTTAAAAATGGAACCTAATTTGGACTGAAACTGTAAAAAATGTTAAAACATGTATATCTTCATTTAATTCAGAGATTTAATATGTGCAGTATGATGCTTATATTCAACATATTTAAAATTATCCACAAGTGTCACAATTCAATATTTATAATTCAAAATAAGTTGGGCCATTGGCCTTCTCTTCTAGATGTAAGTCTAGTTTTTTCTTCTTTAGAGCAACATACTCCTCGAATGAGGTCAAGATCTTCCTTTTGATGACAAGATCCTCTCTCATCAAGTCCACCATCTCTCTTTGTATGGAGAGAAGCTCAGACGTGTCACCTATAAGAAATTCATTATATACCGTAATGCATTAAAGCATGCAAAATTTAACATGTATGCAGACTTTAAACTCCAAATCGCAGAAAACATTTTTGCAACATATCTTTTAAATAAATTCATATTCATTAAGTTTACATAAAAAAAATCCCAAAATTCACAAATTTAAAAAAAGTCTTTGGAGGGAAAGGGGGGGGGTATAAAAAAAAAAAGCTCAAGAGGAATCTTACAGTACAGGGGAAATAATTGCATCTTTAAGTAAATCGTTATGCAATACAATGAATAATTTACCTTTCCCTTTCTCCTGTACATGTGACTTTCTACTTTGCTTCTTGTCTGTCAAAACAAAAGTGAAACATGTATGATATTCTTAAAATAATTTGTTACCAATAAATAAAAAAAAACGGATCTCAAAATTCGAAACAAAATATAATTTACTTACTGAAATTGCTATTGTCAAGATCTGTGCCTGAAGTACTAGCTACCTCTGAATGAGGATTTTTAACCTTCACTATACCAAAAAAAGAAAAAAAATTTGTTGAGACTTTATTCATGAATTGGTTTGCCAGGTAAATTATACGAATGTTACAATTTGTCTAAAATCCAGATATTAAGGGACATTGATACTCTGATAAGAGAGAGATAACTCTTAATGACATAAATGTCTATTATTCTTTTATAGAAAGGCCAAGTTGAAGTGTCTTTTTTGTCAAATATTGCCCCGCAAGTGATGCTATAATTGTTTGTATTATACTTACAAAATACATTTCTTTTGGAAAATCATTACGGTTTAAGCAACATTTTATATGAGTAAGTAGAGGGTTTATGGACCTTAATTTAAGGACAACTAGAATAAAAGAAATGTTTTAAATCACCTGAGTTAAACTGTCTCTGTTCTTTCGCTGGCTCGTCCGCTACAAAATTAATAAGGGTATATTACGCATGTACTAAAGATAAATAACAGACATTTTAGAGTGAAGATTTTTAACCACACTTCACAAAAAAAAAATAATAATAAAAAAAAGAGAGCAGAAACAAAAACTAGACATTAATATGATAGAAAATTTATTTCAGTGATTAATAATGTTTGATAAACATGATGATAAATTAATTCTGTGTTTAGAAGTGCATATATTCATAACTGTCTTGCATTGCCAGGGAAATAACATATTGTTACAGTCTCGACAGAGACTTCTGGTTTAATGTTAAGGTCAGACGACACCTTCCTCAAAAAATATATAATTTTTTTAAGAGATTGTCATTGAAGAATAGGTACTTAAACAAAATTCCTCGAAAAAAATAAGGGTACCTTACCAGCCATTTGGACAAGATACCAAAGGTTCATATTTCGTATATAACCCTTATGGGTAATCTTTCTGAACGGCCTTTCTCATTATTTTTGGTGTACCTATATTTAAAAACATTTTAAAAAACAATGTTGAAATCAGAAGGGAAAGCCAAATATGAATATTTTTTATCTTATTCCAAGAGATACAAAACATATTATTAAGGAACGTGTCGTCTGACCTTAATGTCCAGGAAAAAAATAATGTCCTTGACCTGACCTTGCCTCTGATATTAAATGGTCAAATTAAATCTCACTGATACCATCACTTAGTGATTTTGTCCTCTAGATTCTGTGAAAATTTCATTAATTTTTAAATACAAGAAATGTGAGAAGAGTCCTACCTTAACCAACATAAAATATTTATTAATGTAAATAACCCCCACCCAATCCCATCCCGACTTTGTCTCATTACTTCTCCCTAAATTGAAAACTTCTATTAACTACAGTGTAGTTTGATCTGCTTTTTGTTTTATTTCGATGAGAAAGTCGGTGATATTACATTGGACGACAAACTGAAATTTAGAGGGTTTTTTTTCACGGCTGGCGTAAAAAAAGTACGGTGGTATATTTAGGACACGCAATTCTTTTTTTTAAATACCAAGGAAAAAAAATTATCTTGTAAAAACGACTTAATTATCTTGTAAAAACGACATAATATCTTGTAAAAACGACATAATATCTTGTGAAAACGAGAAATTATCTTGTGAAAACGACATATCTTGTTAAGACAAGAATTTACCTTGTGAAAACGAGAAAGTATCTTGTGAAAACGACTTAATATCTTGTGAAAAACGACATATTATCTTGTGAAAACGAGATAATATCTTGTGAAAACAAGATATTATCTTGTGAAAACGAGATATTACCTCATTTCACATGATAATATCTCATTTTCACAAGATAATAAGTCGTTTTCATCACATATTTATATCTCGTTTTTCACAAGATAATATCTCGTTTTCACAAGGTATTAAGTCGTTTTCACAAGATAATAATGTCGTTTTTCACAAGACAATTTTTTTCCAGTATTTCTAAAAAAAACAATAATTACTTGTCCTAAATATACCACCGTAAAAACGAACATATCCTTTAAAAAATACTACAGTAAACTATAGTACTAAATTACCAAAGTAGACATTTAGAAACTGAAATTTATTATTTATAGTGAAAACTTTTCAACTTTGATTTGCTATAGTAAAAACTTTGAAACATTGATTTACAACAGTGAAAACTTTGGGACTTAATCAACAATAGTAAAGTCTTAGAAACTTTGATGTAGTTATGTTTTGACTCCTATTCTTAATATTTCATTATATTTCAAGGTTAAGATTCAGAAAAGGGTTCCAACATTTTTTTAGGCACTGGACCATTTCTCTTAAAGAATAATATAAAAGGAATGAATACTAGGGTCTCTCTTGAACCGAAAAAAAAACTATTCATTTAAATCTATTTCATTTTAATATTAGTCAGATGTAAACTTAGTTTTATATATCGAAAGAAAAAAATATATCTCTGTCGAGACTGTAGCTCTACTCGTTTGTACTTACTTATAATAAAGGAAGAAAAAAGTAGCAGTTGGGGCTTAAAACTTAACAAAAGCAATAACAAAATGACGGTCCTTAATTAAGTCTATTTTTATAGCAAGATTGCAATAAAACTACAACTGTAGCAATAGCTTTCAATAAAGTTTGACAGAATTTCCAATTTTAGTTACCATGGCAACATCAATCAACAAAATCAAAAACACGAAACTGATAATAGTGTATGCCAGTATAGTCTACTTGCATGCCATATTATATTACAATCTGACTAAAACTGTAGGAGGATAAGCATTTTGAAAGTATTTTAAAGAAATTTCTATTTTAGTAACCACGGCAAAACCGTTCATCGGTATCAAAAACCGATATCTTAAAGTTTAGTCTACATGTGAGCTTTGTTATTTTGAAATCAGACAAAACATGTTGGATAAGTAGCATTTTATTATATTATTTCTATTTTTAGTAACTAAGGCAACACCGTTCACAGAAATCGAAAATCGATACAGAAGTTAAGTATCTTAGTGTAGTCTATTTGTGTGCAAAGTTATATTGAAATCAGACAAAAACTGCAGGAGGAGTAGCATTTTTAAAAATTTGTTTACAGACAGACAGGCAAATCTACTACAAAATGAATTATGTGAACTTTCGACATGATTTTTATAACTTGGTAATTATATATATGTACTAGTTTTCAAAATTGATTCTAATATAATCATGCCACAGTAATGTATTCAAGTAAAACTGAATACAAATAAAGGATAAATGAACCTTTTTCTCAAAATGATATATCATTCAATATATTGCATTCATTTGTATTCTTTGTGTTTTATATACCTAAACATAAATTTTCAATATTGAAGTCTCTCCTTTTCGAAATTTGAAGAAACGAAGCAGATCAAAAATACAATTATAGTGAAAATAAATTTATTTCTCGATACGTACATGTATATCTGAAACGTTAACAGTGACATGTGTTAAGCTGTATCAAATCTAAAATACAAAGTTTGGAACATTTAAATATATTCTATATATTTAGGGTTGAGTATTGAAATCATTGTATCGAATTAAAAGGAATTTTATTGCTTGTTTGCTTCTGTATTTTCATTAAAAATTGTTTTTTTTTAAATGATTTGAATATCATTTTATTTATCCCTTTGTTGATATCTCTTTCTTCCAGCTATCTGACTGTCTGTCTCTTAAGCATATCTGGCTTAAAGACGTTCCCTTGACTAAATAGAAAACACAGTAAAACTTCTATAATTACCATTTATATAGCACAAGGGCATATGTAAATAATTTGAAAAGTGATATCTCATTGTTCAGGAAAGGTGGATGTGTGTTTCTCTTAGATATTACAAGCGATTTCTAAATTTTATATCATTAAGGGTTGCAACTGCAACGGTTAGGAATTTTGCAATCAGTATTTGGCATTTAAAGTTTAACGCAACCAAGCATAAACATGTAGTTCAACCCTAAAATCGAAAGTAGAATTTAATTGTCAATCCCTGCGAGCATGCATGTATAGGTATATACTCTTGGGTGTACATAAACGTGGTTTTGGATTTAATTTTTCATGATACGTTTTGCTAAAGAAGGTCAGATAAACTGTTTGTTATTCCAGAGAATTAAAAGAGATGTCTTGGAATTTGAAGGACTGTCTGATTGCAATCGGTGTTGCGTTAGTTGCAGGCTTTTTCTATCTGCAGGAAAAAAAGAATTAACGATTTTCATGATTTATATTTAGAAATTCGACATGAGGTGAATTCGATGAAACTAGCACACAAAGATGAAATCCATCTTAGCGTTTGAAGATGTCTGATTACCTAGAAAAGGAAAAAGCTAAAAATATGTTTTCAAATATGGAAAGGAATCTGGAAGAAAAAGCAAAACTAGCAGAAGAAACTCTTAATAACAATACAAGGAAGGTTATGGATCAGATTGGTACATACTCGTTGTAATGAATTTCAATTTGAAGTAAAATTTATCCGAAGCTATTCATTTTCATTGTTATCTATAGAAAATGTAGTTCTTAGATTGAGAAAATTCGGACTGATAGTCTCTGGGCTTTATCTGTTCAAATCTCCCCAAATAGAGAGATACACGTCTGCAGCTTAGTCGTAACTATTTATTGAAGTTGATCAGACAACGGTGTATTTAAACTAAGTGAATACAGAGAATGACTTATCATTACAGACTTTCTAAAAAAAAAAGTATAAAAATAAAAGAGAATGTAAGTCTTTATTTATTTACCAAATACGAATTTTATATTTCTGGGTATTTGACAAATGGTATGTATTAATTGATATAAAAAACACACATTAATTTACCTCAATTTATCTTGAAACAAATTAACAAATCGAAAAGCTTAGTTCTCAATATATTTTGATATGATCTCCAAAAAAAAAAAGCAAATGAGCAGAAACAAATGACAATATGAATGCAAATAGCAGAAGCGTCTTCAATATAAAAAAGAAAAAACACTGAGTCTATTTTTTTTTTTACAGATGGCATAGAGAAAAGATTAGGAGTACCTGTTGCACTCTACTCCAGATTAAGTCAACATCATCACAATTCACCACCTGGTACAGTTTTAAAATTTGACGACGTCAAGTTAAACATCGGTAGTGGTTACAATTCAGTCAATGGAAAATTCTCAGCTTCGGAAAATGGACTTTACTTTTTCACCTGGAATTATCTCATACAAGGAGAAAATGGGTACATCGGGGCCTACTTGAACGGGAAACAAGAAGTGGACACTTGCACATATTCTCATAACAATCCATATAATTTGGCTACCGGGTCATTTGTGGTAAAACTTCAGAAGCGTGATGAGGTTTGGTTACAAGTATTTTACAAACAAGCTGGATTCTTACATTCTACGTACACCTTCTTTATGGGATATAAGTTAATAGCATTGCCTTAATCAGAATGGAACAAAAGCGCCTGTGCTGAGACAGTTTAACCAAAACCATAGAAATGTGACAATTAAATCTTTCTTTGGTGGGAATTTTATGACCCTTGACCTTGACTTTGAAATTTGATCCACTTTTGCAAAAAATATCAAATTTCATCCCTGGCCATAACTTCTGTACAGTAAGAGTTAGTTGAAGTTAACTTCACTCATTCTACCAGGAACGGTCCAGGTAGCCATCTTGGGGGTGACACTAATAAACGAAAAAATCTGGGTTACCAATCTGCCAGAGATGTGGTTGGTCTGCAGAATTGGTTACCAATAAAAGTTACCAATAGTAAACATTGGTACCAATGTTTTGCCATTGGTAACCAATATCAACCAATGGGAGAATTGTGAACGCACCCAATGTCAATACACATGAAAAGAATGAAAACCCTAACTCTTACTGTACAGAAGTTATGGCCAGGGATGAAATTTGATATTTTTTGCAAAAGTGGATCAAATTTCAAAGTCAAGGTCAAGGGTCATAAAATTCCCACCAAAGAAAGATTTAATTGTCACATTTCTATGGTTTTGGTTAAACTGTCTCAGCACAGGCGCTTTTGTTCCATTCTGATTAAGGCAATGCTATTAACTTATATCCCATAAAGAAGGTGTACGTACAATTTCTCACTAGTTATAACACTTCAGATGAATTCTACTACAATATAAGGGAAAATATTGTTATCTCTACATAGTATTCCAGATTTCAAACAAATGATCACTTGTTTTGGAAAAAGAATATCACATGAAGACAAGTTTTCATATAAAGTTATGTCCATAAAAGTAATTTTATTTTGTTTAAGGAATACAATAAACAAACTTCATTTTGAATTTGTTGTTTCTGGAAAATGGTGAATAACTCAACATTTGCCGTTGGTTACCACTGATTACCATTGGTGACCATTAGTAACCAATTAAGCGTTACCATTATTCACAACCATTTTGACAACCATTGGTACAGCCTTTGGTCATTTTGTCATTGGTTTACCAATACGCTGTTCACAGTTTAAAGCCAACCAATTTTACCATTGTTCAACATTGGTGCCAAAGACAAGCCAATAGCAAATCGGTATTTGTACCAATGGAAGAATTGTGAACGCACCTATTTTTTTGAATATATATATTTTTCGAGACACCTGGAAAAAACTTTAAAGCTAACAGGTCGGGTTATTATCTTTTTTCCTGGACCGTAAGTATAAAGTACCGGTATTGCTGTTGTTTGAAACCTATGTAGATTACATCAAGACAAAAAGTCCATAAAAGGATGCAATATAGGAGAGAGAGAGAGCAAACACAGACCTCCAAACATTAGAGGTGGGATCATGTGCCATTGAAGAGTTAAGGCTCTCTGTTGTTGTCAAACTATTTTCAAATGGTCATCATACATGTACAAACAACCTTAGGGTACTTCTGTATTAATATGACAAAATTAAACATTCCTCTGCTTAAAAATATAACATGCATTTCAGGCATATCACAGGCATTTCCAATATGTTTCTTGGTCTTAATATATATTAACAAACTTGTATCTATGCATGTAATGGAGCACTAAAATATAATCTCTTCTAGCTCAGTCGTTCTTGGAAAAGATTTTAAAAGATGTAACAAGGTTTTTACTATGTCTTAATCATAACTCCATGAAAGAGGGTGAAACACTTTCTTTGAACAAACTATGTAAAATGGCGTTAGACAAAGGTAAAATTTGAAATTAGAACACGTAAAAGAGCAGAAACAAATCTTTTCCTTTGTATTGTAATATATAAGAATAATTTTCTTATCAAATCATCAACCCAGGTTCATTATTTACTCTCAGTTCGTCTATAAAAAGTTTCAAAATGAAAAGAAAGATAACGAAGGTTTATAGTTTATAATAGCATAGCAAATAATACAAAACAAAATATCAAAAATAAATACTTAAGGGGCAAT
The DNA here is from genome assembly GCA_003671525.1 of Saccostrea glomerata. Taxonomy (NCBI): domain Eukaryota; kingdom Metazoa; phylum Mollusca; class Bivalvia; order Ostreida; family Ostreidae; genus Saccostrea; species Saccostrea glomerata. The sequence continues at coordinate 87,546 of PRKT01000410.1, forward strand.
ATCCCTCTGCTCCAAATTTCACGACTTTTTTTTTTAATCCAGACATTGATTTGCAGCAACAACTATAGCATTAACTTCAAATGGAAATCAGTTTGAAGTATGAAGCGTTGCTTACTTTTTCAGAAATGAATAATACGTGAAATCATGATGTGAAGAAAATTCAATATGGTAAATAGAAAGATTAATTATTTTTTATCTCACAATTAAATTAGAAATGTGAGGTATATATAAAAATAATATTTACTCTCATACCTATCTAATTCCAATTAGAAATCATAGTGAAGCGCTGCTTTTTAAATCAGAATAACAAATTGTTTTCTGTGCATGTAAAATAACATGCATTCATAAACAAGAGTTATCTTTCCATTATCGCCCTTGAAAATATTTTTTAATAAAACAAAATATTAATTAAATGTTTATAAACAATACTGCATCTGAAATTTCTGAAATTAAAAGAATTATACTTTAAGGGAAAGAGATTTCTCAATTTACACTGTTTAAAGAAACTGAGAATAAGTGTTTTAAGTAAACATATGTAAACTATTATAAATAATAAATAACTATACTAGCAATAAAAACTAGAAATCAACATTTGTACAAAAGAATAGGTTTGATTGAGTTTACAATAAAATGGTCCTTACGAATGAAACTTGTAAACTCTAACATGACAATTCACTGAATTTCGTGACAAAATGTCAGACGAAAGTTATCTCTCTTATCAGAAGAGTTATCGCGCTTATCAGAGGGATATTCCACCTTAAGTCCGGGAAAATAGAAAATTTATTTAGAAAAAATAAGATACCTGCTAAATGGCCGAAAAGGGGGAAGGCTTGGTCATTAGACCAACATAGAAAAGCCTAGAATAAATGAAATCGCAGCTTTATATAAGGGTGGGAACAAAAGAATTTTAATAACAATAGAAAGGAGACACCAGAAGGTATTCAATATAACAGAAAATACATTGATCAAATTTCAAATTCCCGAAATGAAGCTAACATTATTACAGTATTTTTGAAATTAAAACATTTTGTGAAGCCATGTAGAACAGAAGTTTGCAAAGAATATTAAAAAAATTCGCATGGAGAATGCGTAATGTTAAGATAAATAGTACTCATCAGAGTCTTAACAAAACGCTTTAAAATGTTCTAAACTATATATTACAATATTAATCATTGCTTCATCCATTAAATTATTGTGATTGAAACAAAATTTATCTTAAATTTTGAGCTGCTCTCAAACTCAAAAATAAAATTGTAAGCCATGCAAAGAATTGCTAATAGAAAAAAGTCTTTTGATAGTTGTTTTGCATGCATTCAGTTTTTGTTGTTTTGCAAACAAGGGTGTGATTCGACCATAGTAATCATGTCCTGATTGGTTGTAAATGTTGACCAATAATCTTCCGGATTATTAAATGATGCTTTCATCCACTGAGTTTTAATGATACCTTCAGTGGCGTAGAATACATGTATAAACAACCTTAGGGTACATCTGTATTAATATGACAAAATTAAACATTCCTCTGCTTGAGAATATAAGAGGCATTTCAGGCATATCATAGGCATTTCCAATTTGTTTCTTGGTCTTAATATATATCAACAAACTTGTATCTATGCATATAATGGTAATGGAGCACTAAAAACTAAGCTTTCCAAGCTCAGTCGTTCTTAGAAAAGATTTTAAAAGATGTAATAAAGTTTTACGAGGTCTTAATCATAAATCCCTGGAAGAGGGTGAGGCATTTTCTGTGAACAAACTATGTAAAATGGCGTTAGACAAAGGTAAAATTTGAAATTAGAACACGTAAAAGAGCAGAAACAAATCTTTTCCTTTGTATTGTAATATATAAGAATAATGTTCTTCTCAAATCATCAACCCAGGTTCATTATTTACTCTCAGTTCGTCTATAAAAAGTTTCAAAATGAAAAGAAAGATAACGAAGGCTTATAATTTATTATAGCATAGCAAATAATACAAAAACAACATATCAAAAATAAATACTTAAGTCCGGGAAAATAGAAAATTAATTTAGAAAAAATAAGATACCTGCTTAATGGCCGAAAAAGAGGAGAGCTTGGTCCTTAGACCAACAGAGTAGAGCTTCGAATGAATGAAATCACTGCTTTATATAAGGGTAGGAACAAAAGAATTTTAATAACAATAGAAAGGAGACACCAGAAGGTATTCATATAATAGAAAATAAATTGATCGGATTTCAAATTCCCGGAATTAAGCTAACATTATTACATTATCTTTGAAATTAGAACATGTTGTGAAGTCATGTAGAACAAAAGTTTGCAAAGAATAGTAAAACGATTCGCAATGAAAGAATGTGAAGTGTTAAGATAAATAGTACTCATCAGAGTCTTAACAAAACGCTTTAAAGTGTTCTAAACTATATATTACAAAATTAATCATTGCTTCATCCATTAAATGATTATGATTGAAACAAAATTTATCTTAAATTTTGAGCTGCTCTGTAACTCAAAATAAAATTGTAAGCCATGCAAAGAATTGCTAATAGAAAAAAAGTTTTTGTTAGTTGTTTTGCATGCATTCAGTTCTTGTTGTTTTGCAAACAAGGGTGTGATTCGACCTTCGTAAACATGTCCTGATTAGTTGTAAAGGTTGACCAATAATCTTCCGGATTTTTAAATGATGCTTTCATCCACTGAGTTTTGATTACACCTTCAGTAGCGTAGAATACCCCCGTCCAACTTTCAGCGGATTTTAAATCACGATACTTATTTTTAAAGGCAACTGACCATCCGACGATATAGTCCGTCTCGTTGACCTTCTGATACCTCCCTTCAATGTCATATTCTCGTCCAGCATATCCGACGGCGCTGATATATTGACCTTTGATGGTTCCTTCCTTACACGTGATCGTCATTTCATACATCAGCTGATTTCTCCAAGTGCCGGACAAGTCACATAATCCTTGCATTTCTGGTCTCTGACAAAGTGCAGTTCCTGTGAGAAAACACATTGTTCCATATAGAGCCCATATATAGTTCAAGATTCAGGTTCTCGTAAAACTTCATGCCCCCTTTCATTTTGCTAATAAAAATCACGTCAATAATACAAATTGATATTCAATATCCTTTTTCCTTCATGGATTATAATCACGTAAGATTAATAACAGAAAAAGACTAAATTAAGAACATTAAATGTACACGAGCAATTGGAAAATATGTAAGACAGCTTACCAGTACTTATCATTGATGGATGCACAGGAACTACTGCGCAAATCATCATAAGCAGAAAATAGCCAAAAATCTTCATAATTTACCTAAAAAGCAAAGTAATATAAAAACTATAAAAGTCTTTGACAGATTCAAAGTTAGAAGGAAAAAAGAGTTATTTTAAAATTTGTCCATATAAAAAGATATGTATTTATTAAATATTGTTTTTACCGTAAATTTAAAAACCAATTAAAAGTACTGATAGTTTTTGGATCTTTTCAAAGGAACTTTATCAAATTTAAGTAAAGAATTTGATTTGTAATATCTTCAATTGAAAGCTACAGTACCCGCATCATTATTCTTTACAGAATATACGATACGATAGGATGCACGCACGTTTAGATGGTATACACGCACGATACGATAGGATACACGCACGAAACGACAGAATACATGCACGATAGGATAATCGCAAAACACGATACATGCAAAACACGATAGACCTTATAAACGATCTTCACGATAGGATAAACCCAAAACCTGATAGGATTGTTTCAAAATGTGGAACGTTTTTTTACAAGACGAAAAGATTATTTTGTTTGATTATTGCAGTATTTTAATTTAAATTTTTGCAAAGCTTCAAATTTAAATTATTGTAATAAAATATATTTAAAGTATTTAAAAAACAACAACTTTAGCGATTTCTGGCAATTTTACAAAAGTTTCTTTCTGAGATACTAGTATGTTATTTTTCTTAACAGGTTACATTATATATCCAAAAATTAAAGTGGGCGACGGTGGCAGACACTATTTTCTAAAGGAAAATAAGCACAGAAATGAGTCATTTTGAGGCTTTTCTGCATGAAATTTAGAAATGACCTAAATTAATGACGTCATACTACCAGAAAGGTCCTCATTCATGCCATATTCTTTCATGATTTATCATATTCATCTACTCAACTATTGTTAAAGCCAATGTCATAATTTTTTAAGACCATTCAATTTTTAGGGCACATTAAAGCTCAAACTGTACCTTCTTCTTGCCATCTTAAGTTTGAACTACGAATCGTTTAATTACGGATATTTGAACATACATGTAATTGTTGCACAGAAATACCATAGATTCGTGCTGTTTCTCACTATATATTTATGAAACATTATAAATAAATTTATTTATTATTAATGAAAAAAATACAGTTGTACCTAATAAATTATTTACAAGTACGCAGTTATTTCACGGAAGAAATTTACGCAGAAAATTAAATATTTGTATCTAATGTCTGAAGCTAACAACCTGCGGTGAATCCAAAAGTCACATTTAAATATCAAAATCTTAGATAACAATTACATGTAGAAAACCGTCCGAAAGAAAGGGTCAAAGAAAGCGGTTATAACAAAATTAATAAATTTATGATAGATCCACCATGAACTATATATACAGTAAAAGAAAATTAATTTCCTATGTAGAAATCTAAATAAATAATAATATAATAGCGCTCTGCATAAATACATGTAAACTGTGTCAATAGAATATGAATTTGCTTCAACTGCACATATATTACATGCACGTGTAAGCTAAGCTCTCATGTACATGTATGTGAACATTTATATAACAGATACTTTTAAAAACCTCGTATAAATTAACGAACATTGAATGTAAAAATACTTTTTTCTTTACAATACAAAAAAATAAAAAAATAATGAATATCAAAATAATGAAATGCGGCTTTTCTAACTAAATGATAATAAATCATTGCTATTAAAATTTGTGTGTACTGTTACTTAAAATAATTTAAAATAGGTTTAAGTCGGCAAAAGAATTAAAACCCTAAAAATTATTTTAGACTTTATTTCATATGAGGCATATTCGAAGGGCGGGATGTTGAAAACTATAATCAATCGAATTAAAATTAGATAAACAAGATATAACCAAATAACCGGAAATAAAAACAACTTCTCAAATAAAGTTACGTATGTGGCAACGCACTTTGAAAAAAAAATTTCCAAATGCGTTAAATTCGGACAAAATCAATGCACTTTGAAAAAAAGGAGATGGGGGGATAAGGTGGGCGAAGTGCCTATAGTGCGACAGATAAAAATTGAAAAATATAATCTCAATTAAGGACAGATGATACAAACAAATTTTTTCTTTGAAAAAGATTTAATATGTCACAAGTTTAGAAAAGTGGATGGGTTTTAGAATTTTTTCTCCTAAGAACAGGAAATAAAAAAAGACTTGGAAAATATTAGTAATATTTCAATGAAAAATCAAATATAGACAAATCACATTTAGTAAAGGTTTAAAGGTGAAAACAAATTTCAGAATATGTTACCATGGTGCTAAAAGTGTAATACAAGCTTAAGAAAAATATACCACGCCAGGTGAATTTTATTAGGAAAAGCTAAATGGGAAAAAGCAGCCTATGTGATATTGCTAATCTTTTGTCATTTTTATCTTCGTCTTAAAATTCACCTGGCTTGGTATAGTTTTCTAAAATTTATATTACACTTTAATCACCAAGGTAACATATTTTGAAATTTCTTTTCACCTGTAAACTTTTACTGATTGTGGTTTGTCAAAAAAAAATTTCATTGAAATCTTACTAATTTTTTCCAAGTCTATTTCATTTTTCAGTTTTTCGGAGAAAAAATTCTATGAACCATCCACTTTTCTAAACTTGTGACATGATATTAAATCATTTTCAAAGAAAAATATTGTTTGTATTATCTGCCCTAAAATCCAAATTTTATTTGATAGTTTATCTAAAATTAAGATTTTCTTTATGTAAAATCTCTACAATTTACAAAAATCTCAGAAACACTGAAAACATTTGCCTATGAAAAAGCTAACACACACCAAAAAGAACAAAAACTATCATTTTTTTAAAGATGATCCTAAAAGTTTGCAATAAAATACACATTTGTTGGTTTACAAAAACATGAAGCGAAGACCAATTATACCCTAAAAGTACACTTTCATGATACAACATTCGCATCTTTCTGAGAAATACTTCAAGTCCAATAAGTCGCGGGTCATATCACAAACATGATTTAATAAATGCCCCAAATCACCATGAGTTATGTACATGTAGCATATTGGTTAACGCGTTAGTCTCAAAGCTGTATGCTATTGATACGTCGGATTCTTATTGCTAGGGTTAGAAACCTACAAATACCATCTAATGATTTTATGAAAGAAAAAATTCTTCCTAGATCTTTTTTTTTCTCAGAAATTTTTTTTTCAATAATACAATAGTAATTTAAACACATGTACTAAATCCACATATTGCATATAATTTCTTAATATCTGACGCTATAGGCATTCTGCCCGCCTTGTTCACTCATCTTTTTTCAAAGTACGTTAAATTTCGGACAAACTCAACACACTTTGAATTTTTTTTTTTCATATAATGGAAGATACATGATAAACGCAAAACACGATCATAGAACCTGATAAATGATCAACACGATAAAAGCAAAACATGATAAACGGAAAAGACGATAGAAAACGCAAAACACGATACGATAGGACACACGCACGATACGATAGGATACACGCACGATAGGACACGCTAGAATTGTAAAGAATACGATGCGGGTACTGTAATATTTCCGATACAACAACAGGATCAATATACTGTACATCTCGTTAATTTATACATAAAAAAATAGCTTACTTACTTTTGCGTATTGTACTAGAAATATTACTGGATAAAATAACCACACCAAGAAACGATTTTAATGGGGGGTCAGTAAAAACAAACTTAATTCAATGTATAAGAAACTCTCAGAAAAATTCTGATACTGCACCTTTTAATATTTACCTTAAAATCACTAGTAACTCTCCAATGTATTCTTTGCTTCGTTATTTGTTCTCTGGACTGTTTTATATAAAATGATATGATTACATGACATGTTTCCACTTAAGGTACATGTAACTCTCCTTAAATGTTACTGGGAGACTAAGTGAAAAAATAACCCAATTATTTTTCTCCTTATGTTCTGTTTATAAAAAAATATCACATTAAAACTCTTTTGCTTTTGTTTGCCTTTTAGTTTAATTTGATATAATTATATAATTGTTCATTTACATAATGAATTTCATGCATGTTTTTGATTGCCCACTAATTACAGGAATGTTAGTTCTAGGAATGGAAAGAAAGAATTTGTTTATCATGATATGCAAAGGAGAATCTTAAGCCTCATGGAGGAAAGGTACTTGTAAGAACTCTTGTTATCCTACCAAAACAGATATTTCCAGCATTTTGTCAATTTAAAACAAAGTTTAGTTATGGATACAATTCAATTTGGTAGAATTTCGTTACTTCCAAAAAAAGTACTGAACGTTTTTCTTGGTTTACTTTGAATTAATTTGTAATCAATAGTAAAGCTCATATTAAGAGAAGAAGAAGAAACTCAGTAGGTACGATGAGGTTTTGTCACAAGTAAACATACAAAAAAGCAGGAGTCCTACATTCAAGATGAACTTTCTTGAGGGACATAAATTTTCTTCATGAAAAAGTCAGGTTGGAAATTATTATTAATGATTATAACAACATAATACAGGGTGCCCCATAATATATGATACCATAGTATGATTATATGAAATATGATGTAATGAATATTGAAAAACAACAAATGCACTATAAACACGGCATATATCGTCCAATTTTATTCAAACAATTTGTTGGACATATAAAGGAACATAACAAAATGAGTTTACTTTAAAAAAGCTATCGTTTTTGAATTACCGTATAAGTGGAAATTTTAGCAAGAAGCAAATTTAGCGATTTGTCCTGAAAAAACTGGTAATTTAATTTTATTAGCAACATGTTATTTAAGCGATATTAAAATGCAAGTTAAAAAAATTAAAACAAATAAGATGAAATTAATTTTTAGTGATATTCAATTTTAGCAATCTCGGCTCCCTCGCTAATCATGCCAAAATTTAATCCTCGCTAAAAATTCTACTTGTACGGTATTCCCCTACATGACGTCAAATCTGGGTAATGATCATGTCTAGACATTGCACAAAATTCCATAACTTAAGACAACAGCGCGGTTTTCTTTAGTTATAACCTGGATTTCCATTGGAAATATACCATTTTAGATAAACTAAAGATTTAGATTTAGGTTAAGTAACAATATCTTAAGATTGGATTTGATAATTAGTTCTGAAATGAGGGTATACCAAACTTGTTAGGTTCATCCATTTTGTTGGAAATGCATTTTTTAAGCAATTTTTTGACGTAATTATGTGGCTACATTATTTCAACTATGTGACAATTTAAACTGAAATTATTTGTTGCTAAAAGTGTATTTATTCAAATATTTAATGAGGCAAAATTCAAAGAAATTGGCCAAGACTTGCGTTTCTGACAATAATTTAAAATGGTATCATATTTTATGGGACACCTTGTACAACAAAGGAAGTTCAATACATGTACAGTGAATCTGTCTATCCGACACCAGTGAAATCCGTCATATTGTGAACTCTGACATTAAATTTCTTTTCCATTTTACTATTTTCCAAGTTACACTGTGCAATCTGACACCCTGTCTATTCCGACACAATAATTGTCTCCCGTTGCATGTCGGATTAGACAGGTTTCACTGTTTTTAAATCAGTTGTTTTATTACGTTTTTCTGCTTTAAATAGTTTTGCTGAGTATGAAAATACTGATGACACAAATTTAGTTATCAACGATCATTTAATCACAACAGAGTCCAATATTTAAGGAATTCATATGTTTTATTTACCTGTACTTATTTTTTTTTACATATTCGAAGATTTAATCATCAGATGGGTAAGAAAAGAAAGGAAAAGAAGGGATTGCGTTTCAAGATGATTGATTGCTTACAAGTATGTTTTTTACGTTCCTATTGTAGAGAGATAGGTCACCGTAAGTATACATGAAAAGAACTTCAAATGTATACCTTTATCCGCCCATTGTGAACCAATCCCAATCCCAACCCCCTCATTTAAACTTAACATGAATTTACACAACCTGTGATTGCTTTAATATAAAGATGACTTATTCCTTGCCTTTGCTATTCTTGGGGTTATTCTTAATATTCTTTGTAAAAAAAAAAAGTAAAAGGTCATCAAATGTGGTCCAATCCTTCTCCGGGGTTTGTGATCAAAACTTTTTTTGATCTACAGAAAGGAATCGATCTTCAAATACGTTTTATTGTTTCTGATAGAATGGTTCTTGAAAAATGGTTTTTATAATATGTTTGCCATATATAATTTTATTATTTCATCTATTTTATATTTCATCTCGCTATCAATTTTTACTGTGAAACATTCGTACCCATGTTTTATCGACTTAGGTCTGTCGCGGCCGAGATTCGAATTCACGACCTCCCGATTGATCGTGAGCGCTCTACTGACTGAGCTACTGTGAAAGAGCCAAAGCATAAAATGAAAATTATTCTTAAAAATAATTTTTACTTATTATAGTTATTTAGACCCCAATTACAGTGCCACATTCTAAAAAAACGTAGAAACTAATGTCTGCTTTTGGGTGTACATCCAAAAAATTGCAGTCACGTCCTCTAATTCACGTTACTCTGTAAACAAGGATGTGATTGGATCTTCCTGAACGTATCCTGATTGGTAGAATAGGTCCTCCAGTAATCTGTTTGATCCTTGTATGACGCTAGAATCCATTGGGTCCTGATATAACCTTCAGCGGCGTAGTAAACCCCAGTCCAGCTGGCAATAGACATGGCATTCCGGTATTTATTTTTAAAGGCTACAGACCATCCCACGATAAAATCAGTCTCGTTGACCTTCAGATACCTCCCTGCAAGGTCATACTCTCGTTCAGCATTTCCGACAGCGCTGTTATATTGACCTTTTATGGTTTCTCCCTTACAAGTTATCGTCATTACTGACTGTAGCTGATTTCTCCACGTTCCAGACAAGGCACATAGGCCTTTCATCTGTTGTGATTGACAATTTACGGATTCTTGAATTGAAAAATAAAATAAAATAAATTTAATCCTTAAAAAGCAATGTTTTTCATATGTACTGTCAAACTTTAAGGATATTTCTGTTAAAATTATATGCCTTTCCTAAAATTAATGACGTCTATGTTAAAGACAAGGTTTTAACTCTAAAAAAAATCAAAATTGATCTTCCAATGTTGTATAATAAAAGGTGAAATCAATAATATATACGTACATATGTAAAAACTCACCAGCGTATTTTATCAAAGGTAATACCACACAAATGAACATCGGTAAAAAAGACCCGGGAAACTTCATATTGTATCTACAAATATTATCAAATTATAAACAAAAAATATATTTCATAAAATTTCAAAGAGTAAGAAATTAAAAATATGTTAAAGTAAAAAAGGATATGTCTTATACCTTCTTTGAAAAAAAAAACGTTTTTTAAATATATATCTAGAAACAAATTTCTTTTATTTTTTCAAACAAGTACTTATGATGTTTGTGCTGGTAAATAAACTTTGTGAAGTTTGGAAAGATTTATGCAATAATTGATAAAATAAAATGCAGTTTGTGGTAATAATGTTGAAAAAATCAAGTTATTTAATCCCTGAATACTAGACTTATTGATATTTTACAAAATTATGAAGAATTAATTTAGCATTTTTTAATGAAGTTTAATCAAGTTTCATGTCTCTGGAATCTGTAGACACTCATCCCATGTTTGCTATAGCTAACTTACCTCAACTGTTGCTTGTATATGTTTTACTTGTATCCTGTTACATGTAACACCAAATTAACTTCATTACTAGTGTTTTATATAGAAATATATGATCACGTGACATATACGTCACGTCTAGTACTAGAGAAATATTACTTTTTCAGGATATGCCCAGGGCATTCCGCGATTTCCAATTTTAAGTTAAACTGGTATGACTTAATTGCTTTGCATAACATGGAATTCAATTAAAGTTTGTGTTAGTTAGCTATCAAAAAGAAAAGAAATAAATTATATCAAATTAAAACGAAGGATTTTTTTTTGTAGTATTTGGACCGTTAAAAAGTTAAGAGTGCTCATGAAATACTTGTTTGCTGATATCTACAAACGATTTCGTATCATATAGTGCAAGTGACGTCTTACCTCCAAGTAAATAGTTCTCATTTACTTTTTAAAAAGGTGCTGCATGGCACTGTGGTTAGAGCATCTGCTTTAGATTTGCTGAGCAAGGAGTTGATCCTTACATTGCAATTTTGAATCCCTCTACGGGAAGTGGAGATCTCTTGAACTTGGGATGATACCTAAACGTGTCTTATCTTAGTTGGCGCTTGCACAATTTAAAAAAGAGCCAACATTGCTCGATTGTAACGAGTGCCAAGTATAGTATTAATTACAGAACATGAACGTGAAGTTGTAGTTACTCTATTTGAATGAAAAATTCTCAAGAAGGTCGTTAAATACCGAACAAACAAACAAAACTTGCATTAAAGATGACTTTATAATTGTTCATATATATACAGATTTTTCCTTTTTGTTATAAATATGTTTGTTTTTCCTATTTGAAATTTTACTTATTCATTGCCGGATTAACAATATAATCAAAACGTAGTAACACATTCACATCTGTAGCTACGCCTGAAAAATATTTCATAGATAAGCACAGCGTTTTTAATTTCGCGCTTTAAATGGAATCTTTCACTTAAAACCTTTAATTGTAAAGGTTATACCGCCATTTGAAATTGACTGAAATCATTAAATATATTGAGTTTGAGGTCTTGGATTTTTTGTTCATTGTCGGATTAAGTGCAGTGGGGCCTAACAGTTGGGATATGTTCACATCTAAAGTAGAGTTATGAATTAGCTCATTTTTTATATTCATTTTTGACTTGTTTTTTTTTTATTTAGGCATCAAAAGAAATAGGATCTCTTCATCTTCACAGATGCTCTTGAGACCCTAAATAGATGACTCAATAGTAAGTCGGTATTCATTAATCGAAGTTCAAAATTAATTAATTTTAATTATTAGCGTAGGATTTATAGGTTCATCAAATTGTTGACTATTGATGCTTCTTGGAACCTCAAAATTGTTAAGTTGACCCAAAAAAGATCTTCGAAACATACCAAACACGAAGAAACATAGGGGAGGATAGAGATCGAGGGTTTCAAAATGACCTTTTTCTATTGTTAATTTTCATTGAAAGGCCTGATAAACTTTATCCATTTCTGTTACAGCAAAGTCAAATAAGGAATATGTATGAATAATGATGACGAAAAAGGAGTTTGTTTCTCTGTTGATTGAATGAAAATATGTTGCATTCGATGCAGGATATTGAAACAGATGTTTGCTGACATCAAGTATAAATTATTTCAAGTGCCATATGTTTCACAAAACGATGATAAATAGAATGAAATATATGACATATGTCCTTGACTTTTATTATTGCAAAACCTGTAAGCTATTAAAAATAAATAAGTCAATTCTCTTTATTTAATTCAGTTTTTTTTTTAGTAAACATGAATGAAACAATACGTACAATAAAGTCAGTAAAGTTTTGTTTTTTTTGTAGTAGATATGAATGAAACACCTGTAAAATATTATATAATTTTAATTTTTTTTAATTAAGAAATACTTAATCTTAAAATTTACAGGTATAAAATTAAAAAAATACTTAATCTTAACATTTATATGTATGTACAAGAAAAAAAAAACTTGGGACATCTTTAAAGGGGCCTGGACACAGTTTCAGCCAAAAAAATTCATACCATTTTTTATGTTTACAAATACTTAACTAAGGTATTTCTAATGATCAACAACTTTTTGAATTTCAGTTGTCGAGTTAAAAGACAGATTTAGAGCTCCAAACCTTTGTTATGTATACAAGGCCACAAGCCATGTTTTTTGTATACATAGGCTAACATGCTGATATGTGTTCGTCAAAACAGATTTTTTTTAACAAGAAGTTAATTCAAAACACAATTAGACATTTTCTAATGATTTGCTAAATCTCATTTCGTTATAAACATGATATTTTCTAAATGTAAACACAAACATTATGACAAATTCTCAGTCCTGGATTTCCATTGTAAATTAACAATTGATGTCCAAATTTTTGCTGATCATTAGAATGCCTTAGTTAAGAATTGTAAAAATTCAAATTGGTAAAAAAAAATCAATTGAAACTGTGTCCATGCCCCCAAAAATATTATTTAACATCTTCAGACCGACTGTCTAAAAATGACCCGACTCATAACTTTTTTTAACCTCCAGAAAAAAAAAATTATATATGCAATGGAAAATATCATTCAATTAAAAATAAGAATTGAAATAAAATTTTTTCGAAAAAAATTTTTCACCTACTTACCTGCCCAGTATTTTTAGACCGAGTTGGGAGTGAGCAAACAAACATTTTGCTCATGTTTGCCTTGTTGTGATCTTATATTAGTCATTTCCAAAGATCAACGGCTTTTAATCTATTTTAGAACAATATACAATGTATATTGTCATTATTACATCAAACACAGCGGTTGCGAAATTCTTCATATAAAAGATCAAATCTTATTTATTGAAAGGGAATTTTTTAAGAGATGATTTTTCATTCTTGAAAGTTTACAAAGTAAATTGAAAAATTCTGTGATGGCTTAAATCGGAGCTGTAGGTTTTGGTGCACGCAACTGGTGGAGCAAAAGCAAAATGATCGAATAGGAACCAAAAAAAGGGCTATAAAATGTTTTCACACATTTTATCTGTATATTGTGTTCCAGTCTTTTGACATCATTGTCATCTATTTTCTGCAATGAAAATATAACCCGTAAATTTACTTACTTTGTCATTAGTTGTTGGAAATATTATTTGTTCTTAACACAAGTACTCTAAAGTGATCTTAAAAAGATGTTTGAATTTCTTTATTTTCTATTTTTTGGATACAAGGTCCCTTAGAATTCGGTTGAAATTTCCATGGGTAACAATTGCACCCCATTAATAGCGGACGTATTTATGCATTCGTGTGAAGAAGAATTTATTCAAATCTTATGCATGAGAAGAAGAAGACACTTGCTGTAGCCCCTTGTTGTAGCCTTAAACTCGCGATCGACACCTAGATTACAACGAAGGATTATCAATTAGCAATAGTTATTTTCATTTATATGTGGACAATATATGTGTGAGCTTGAAATAAAAGATATCACAGTGTCTGTCGCACCTGCTTTACATTTGGATTTATTGGTTGTATGCTGGTTTACGTCCCATTCAAGAATAGTTCTCCCATATAGAGATTTCACCATATACCAGTGTAGGATTTCAAATTTTGACCTTTACTTGACGATTACAGCTGTTGAGCAGTGAGAGATATTTATCGTGCAAACGACTTTCGTCATACGTTTTTGAGGTCTCATTAGAATGGATATCAACTTTTAATTCAAGGTATTAGAACTCACGAACTTCCGAACACGGAGCGTGCACTCTACCGACTGAACTACCCTGGCAGTGCTTCATACTTGGATATTTTGTAAGATTGAGTAATTGTTTGTTGTTTAACGTCCATCTAGAGATTTTTTTCACTCATTTCTAGACGCCACCACTTGCTGGTAAAAAGTTGCATATGTTGCCCTTTACTCGGCACTCACGGCCATTGAACAGGGAGCTCGAGTTATCTTGGTGTCAGTGCCTACTGCGACATGGGAACTCGGTTTATATGGTCTCACCCAAAGGACTGGTCTATACGTCTAACGGTGTGATTCAAACCAACGACGTAAGTATCAACTTTTTACTTCGCGACTCGCATTTTTTTTTATAGTTAATAGTAACCCAACAACAAAGATTTATGATAAATTTGATGGCTTTTCAACTTTTCAATTGTCAACTTTGCCTACTTATGCAGGACAAATTCTTAGACGTGCAACGTGATTTTATGTCCCTCAGTTGATTTGATACACAAGGGCATATTTCATAAACAATTTCAAAATTTGTTTAGATTTTGACAAACAAGTTGAAGAAACAAGAATATCTAAACAGTCTCATTTAAAGTCATCATTTTGTTTGTTGTATGGTCGATACAACAACGATGTCAGCAAATACAATTTGTAAAAGTCAAATGCAGAATAGGATTTTCCATACTAACGAGTATTTTAAGACCATTTTTACAAACTGAATTGTCGACAGATTTTCCGTTTATTTCACAATCAAAACAATGAGCACAGTCACACAGTAAAACATAACATTTATAAAGGAAAACGATGGTACTGAAACCATTGTTAGCAAAATACGTTTCAAATGATACAGACATGAGGCCACTTAAACTTAAACTATAGTGTGTAAGGAAGATTATTTTTGAGAACCTCATGACGGTATGTTTTTGACCTTACAATGTTGATGAGTTTTGCTCCTAGGGCACAAAACGTGTTTATTTTAAAGTCAAATTACAGGACCTTTATTAGAGCACATGCAAATTCACACATCAAAAAAAATAAATATTTTTTCAAAGATTTATACGTAAATTTTATTTTTTCTAATTGTTGTACCATTTACATGTTTGCTGAGCTTACATACATTCTGTGAACTAAATATTTTTAATTACCCGCAATAAAGTATGTACACTGTTTCTGCCTTCTTCGTAATGTAGGAGAGCGTTACGTCGCATCATTCAGAACGTATCAGTGTTAATCTTTTTAAATCATATTTATTTAAGATAAATGTTTTTGATAACATGCGGTAGTATTGTGGATTTACTAATGGAAACATTGGACACTATTTATTCTATAATTGTAAAATTATAATGAATTAAAATTAGATTCATTTACAACAAGAACTAATAATTGATCTTGAAACCTTTACTCATGTTATGATTCTAATGTAAGATGTTCAAAGATTATTGCATTTTTCTCCGTTTGTAAAATTATTAAAGCCCGGCTTATAGTTATATAAGTACTCTGATTTATTATCAGTCAAAATGAAAGTAACTTTTCTAATTTGACAAGTTTTGATATTTTATAACTGCATAACTTTTCTTCTTTTAATTAATTTATATTAAAAACTATACATGAAATATTAAACTTTCTTTTGTTGAATAAAAACGAGCATTTCAGGTAAACACAACATTTGAATGAAGAGAAATCAAGTGTATCAGAAATATATCGTGAAATTATTATGGTTGATTAATCTGAGGTTTATATACGAGACATTCATTGAGTAGGACTGGAGTGCTGTGAATCGTGTTTACAAATCATCTCGAGATGTGGCCTTCTCCTTAGGTTTGAGTACTTCATGTTGAGGTATTGGTGATTTCGATTCTTAATTCAAAATTACCAATAACTGATAAAATTTCCCCAGAACATCGAAAAAAAAGGTAGAGCTCTAAACACATTGATATGTTATGTGGTACCCGCTAAATAAACCTTGTCATGCATACATGTAATATTGATACACAAATTAATGTTCATGTTGTACAGTACGGTACAGTAGTACATCGAACCCGATTCCATGCACTTCATTTTAAGTCCACATAACGTAGGTAGTTTACATCAGAGTGACTACACCGTCACTTGAAATCAACGGTTTTGTCTGCTTGGTGTTTAACATCGCTCTCGAGTACTTTTCACTGATATAGAGAAGATACCAAATACCGAAGGATGCAAAAGTAGTCCTATTCTATAGTCCTATTCTCGGTACTCAGGGTCATGTTCGGCTTTAACAACAGATTTTTTTGTAGTTGTGTTGGAAAGAGCACGTCGGGAAATGGGACGTTTTTAGTTTTTAATATTATTTCAATAAAATAACTTTTAAATGATAGCATGTGCGAAAGTCATTGAACAGGTCTGGACGATCTCTAAATATGGAAGTCAGGAATGATAACTGAAAGTTTCCATCAATATAAATCATGTACACGTAATTATTTTTCTGTCCAATCAGACAGCAGCATTTAAACATATTTTAAAAGAACAAAAGGATAACACGTGCTTTTGTTTTTTTTCCTCAAAAAGATTTGTTAAGGTAAGTCACTCCTCAGCTTTTTAGAAAAGTTCACGCAGAATCTTTTACTTCAAAACTACTTATTAAAATTCAATTTTTATAACATATTTAAATTCAACAATGTAAATTTTTTAACATTCAATGAAAAAACTGCTCAAAAATCTACAAAGAAGCAAGATTTATGAGGGACTATTTCTTTTGGTGGAAGGATATTTAGCAGAAAATTCTGCAAATCTGCACATTTATAAAATTTAATGTAATGGAAATTTAGCCTCACATACTTTTACTCGGAGAATATTTTCCGTTTTGATATTGCTAAAAATATTTAATATAGGTCTTAATTTATATTTTTAGACTAAGTTTTACACCTTCCCTCAACAAACTTTTCCAAAAAATGAAAATATATTAAAGAAGTCAAGATCAAATTTACACCATTTTTTGCCTGAAAATCACATATTTTGACAAATATTTCAAAATTAACATCACTGACCCCACCTTTTTCTTTCATTATTTTAAACTACTCGATACTTGTGACTGATCAGCACTCAAGTCGTAAAAAGTTTGATATAAGAAAATTTTTTATTGCCTATTAAGTTTTTTAATACCCCAAATATGTTATTTTTTAGTGCAAAAAGGTCACACAATAATTTACGCGCATTAATTTGCAAGATTTGTTTAATGATAAATATTATTCAAACTATTTTACGTAAAATAAGATTATATTTATTGCCATGCTTACATCTAATCAAATATAATAAGGGTTAAAGTAATTAACCAAAGAGATGAAATTTAAGTGCAAAAAGGTCAACTTAAATGTACCGTAGATCAGTAGGATGCACACTGACCCCCTATTTTCTTTGCGATTTTGAGTTACACTTTATGAGTACTTATCCAAAATATACTTCTCAAAAAATCCTTGATATAACAAATTTCAGGTGTGACTTACCTTAAACGAAATATCTTTAGAAGTAAGATGAAAATTTTTGAAGAATAAGGTATTCCCTGCATATCTATCGTAAACAACCTTGACATTTTTATCTCGGTAAAGAAAACAAATAATGCATAATACAATATAATCATTTACGGAGGAATAAATATCACACCAGCAAGTTCCTATCAAGTAAAATTATTAAAATTTACCAGGATATACTATACTGGCTGATTTTCATCGATGATGCATAATTTCCACGTGTATAGATTCACCTAACACAAGTGTTTATCGTATGGGCTACATATACGTAGTTTTAAAATATCACGGGTTTCATGCCCGCCAAATACTCACCTTCTGGCAACATGTTCTGGCAATATTGCCGCAATATTGTAGCAACATTCTGGCAGTATATTGCAGCAATATTGCCGCAATATCGTTTTTCGTATGTAAATTAGATTTGCGGCAATATTGCCAGAAAGGTTTAGCAGCAGTGTTGCTGCAAAGCAATTGCAGTACATGTATTATTTCAGGTTTTGCTGCAGCAATATTGAGGCAACACTGCAGTACTACCTATAGAAATTGGTATTTAATAGAAAAAATGATCTATCAGTCTAACAATTAACAAATAGTGCTGCGGAACAAAAATCAATAGCATAATAAGCTACAGAGTCAGTAAGAAATCGCTATTTAAGATTATGCTATTCTTTGAAAGGATAGACAAATTTTATTGAAAAAAGATGTGATTTTGAAACACTATGCCCCAAGCGGCAACAAAGTTTGAAAAACAATTTTTAGCATATAGGTCACAGTCAAAGTCACAAGGTTATTGATCTTGGTGTCATTTGAAAAAACTTGATTAGTGGAATATGCATCCTAAATATAAAGTCTCTATCTCTTAAGGTTCAAAATTTATGGTGGAGGTTTAAAAAGGCTATTTTAACATAAAGATCACAGTAGAGGTCACAAGGTCATTGACCTTGGTGTCATTTGAAAGAGCATAATTAGTAGAGAATGCATACCAAATATAAGGTTGCCATCTTTCATGGTTCATAAGTTATGTTGAAGGTTCAAAAAATCTATTTTAAGCATATGGGTCACAGCCAAGGTTACTTGTCAAAGACCTTGGTGTCATTTTAAAGACCTTAATTAGTTGAGTATGCATTTTAAATATATGGTCTCTATTTCTCATGGTTTTTAAATGATGGCGAATATTCAATTAAAAAAAAATAGTTTTAGTATATAGGTCACAGTCAAGGTCACAAGGTCGTTGACCTTGATGTCATCTGAAAGGACTTAATAAGTGGAGTATGCATACCAAATATGAAATTAAGTCTCTATCTCTCATTTATTCAAAAGTTATCATTTATTGCAAAGGATAAAGCACAGGAGTTCGCGTACCTATCAATTTTATCGAAATTTTCAGTAAATAAAAAAACATAATACCTATAATATTATTATAGGTATTACGTATTTTTTTATTTACTGAAAATTTCAGCAAAATTGCAAGGTACGCGAACTCCTGTGCTTTATCCTTTGCAATAAGTGATAACAATTTTACAAAAAGACAGGACAAAAACAATATGCATCCCTAATCTATCAATCCAGGCATATAAAAAATGTGTATATAAAAAATATTAATATGCCACTGTGAAAATTTCCAGCAACTCTGCATCATTTATCAAATCACCTTAATTAGGTGCCCATCACATATTCCCCAATGCCAATTAAGTCAGTATAATGTATAATATATAAACTTGTTTGTAATTTCCAACAAATATATATAATCATTATTTTCTTGCAGGTATTCAAATTTATGCAATAAATTAATCATATATGTTCATGCATTTAATTGATAACATCCATTCATCTTTTCCTGCAACAATGGTATGATATATATAAGACATACAAGTATAGTATACATGCATCACAAGCACTAGTTGAAATACAAATAATTTTTCTTATTTTATCTCCATAGAATCATTCATCTAAAAAAAATATGGTTTTGACTTACCAAGTTTGATATACCATGAAAACAGAGTTAGACATTCCTATAATTTGATCTTTCAAAAGGCCATGCCATGGAAATTGCTGAAATTCTTTTTTTTCTGGCTATTCCACATTATTCAGTCTTACTAGTCATCATGTCTGATCCTATTGTTCACAATTAACAACTCCAATTAACTTGATACCATTCAATAATGAAGCAAAATATGCTTGCCTTTGAATTCCCTCCATTTTATTTAAAAAGACGAAGTAAATGACTGAGCATGCTCACAAATGCCCAATGGTTAATCCTAGATCTTCTGGCGACATTCTGGCAATACTGCCAGAAAGTTTTTTTCTGGCAGTATTGCCAGAATGTCACCAGAAGTTGTTGCTGCTAGCGGTGATATTTCACTAACCCAAAAGGCTTGTTTCTGGTGACAAAAATGTGTTGCTGCAATGTTGCCGCAATATAGCTGCAATATTGCTGCAATAATTTTACTTTGGTAAGGGCAGCTAAGCAGACTTGAAATGGGCATAAGGAAAGACGTAAAACGTGGAGAAAACTTTGAAAATTTATTCAACTATATACAAATTTCAATCTAAATAAGGGGCAAAAAATTGTTATTTTATACTTCCATTTACTTTCCTTGTGTAGAAACAATAAATTTATCATTGATAATTTATTTTGTTTTGATAAATTGTAGGAAGTTTAACAAGTTTGATACTACTTGTTAATTTAGAAAAGCTAACCTGTATTTTCAAGTAGGATTGGTGGTAGATATTTTTCTGACTGTAGAGACGATCGGATTTGTTAATATACAGATTTGTAACAATAAAATGTTTATACACATTGGGCAAATGTTGGTCCAATATATTGGGCCAACATTGGGCCAATGAGCAAAACGACATTAGGCCAACGTCATTTGCCAACATTGGCCCAACGTTCTTGATGACATTGGCCCAATGTCGCATTCATTGGGCCAATGTTGGCGCAACGTTGGGCCAATATCTGTAGAAATAACACTCTACATTGGGCCAACGTTGGCCCAACATATCGGGCCAACATTGGGCTGTCATTTGCCAACATTGGCCCAATGTAACCGATGACATTGGCCCAACGTTGGCCCAATGTTAGCATGCTATCTGGGATAGTACTTTATTCTACCTCTGTTCTAAAGGTCCATGCTTGCTCTACTCCTAATTTGTATTGTATGCATGAACATTTGAGCTTGAAAACTAGCTGTTCATTATCTGCATATTTCATTACAGACATAATAGTTAAGTAGAAATTAATGTATTAATGTATAAAAAGCATTCAATTATTATGTCATTTAAAAAAGAAACTTAGGTGGCACGGAAATCAGTTTAGGAACACTTGAATCAATCTATTCCAAATATTTCCAACATCTCATTTATTTAAAACAAAGTACAGTTATAATATTCAAAAATTTCAAGTTAAACTTAGGAAATGGACTAGATACTCTACTTACTAGAGATTTTCGGTTGAGTGAACTTTTACAGCTGTCATCGACTATGGATAAAGAAGTGTGGAAACAATGTTATGTCAAAATGAAATAACTAATACAAACAAATTCATGATATAATCTAATAAATCAAAAAGGTTATTAGATACATTCGATTCAGCATTTTTTAATGGTTCAAAACAAAAAAAAAGTATTCCATACAATATCAATTACATCTGCGAAAAATACCAAATGCCAAAAACGGAATACTACTAAATGATATAAATATATTTTTTATATATGAACCACAGTATTTCTGAACCCTTGAAAATAATATAAATAATCTTGAAAGGTTATCAACATTGGCTCGGGCTAGTTCGAAAGAGAAATTTAGAGTTTGGCTTTAAATAATCTTCGGTTATAAATCTTGGCTTCAAATTCTGAAGTTGAAGTTTGAAGTTGAGTACATCCTCGAAATGTAGGTTTTGAAACTTACGAGAAAAAAACACATGTGATGCTGAAAGCTGGAGTGAGCTTTACTCCGATAAATGAAATACTGGGAACGCATTCCACAGAATTTTAGAGATGTTAGGAACGAATTGTTATGAATGACATATGAAATTCATAATTTTATGAACCTAAATGGGGGCAGTAGATCCCCCCTCTTTATATATTATGAAATATTTGGTTCCAAATTTAACACACTTTGAAAAAGAAATTTCAAAGTGCATGATTTTTCAAATTGTGTTGTAACAGTGCGCCCTTATAGTTGGTTTAGTCGGAACTACCTTGTATTCCGTAGTAATGTTCATTATGAACCATTGGAGACTTACATATTACCTAATGACACCATATGACTTAGCTTCTGGTTCAAGTATGGCAAAACCAAAAACCAAATAAAGGACGATGAGTTTGTTTCATTATTATTTAAACAATTTGAGCACTTATACTCAACATACAATTTCATTATGTAATATTTATAGCATTGTCTTTATTAAAGTGAGAGCTGCGTAATTAGAAGGATATTTAAATATTAGCCTAAGAGTATGGTCATTACAAAAAGACCATTGTTTTGTCAACCAACTTGAAAATATTCTGCATGCAATTAAGAGTTGAATGTAGTTATCTCTTTTTTGTGCTTTTACCCGATATAAAGTTGGACGGGAAATTAAATACACATTTTTTGGCAACTTTGACTATTTTGTCGGTTGATTTATTACGCGTTCCTGTTTCTTTTGTTCTCAAAAAAATCTTCTTGGTGTGACATTCAGATCATTATATACTAGCAGTCTGAAAAGATGAACACTTTTGCGACTATCAATATTTTCCCAATTTGCTTCTAACCTTAAAGGCTGTAAATTACCTATTGTAAAAAGTTTGAATCCGCTCCCAAGTCAGGATAGAAACCTCTAAGAATTTTTATTGAATTTAAAAAGTCTCAACAATATATAGATATGAACTCTTTATGCAGGTGATGAGGGTATATTGGTACATAAGTCAGGAAAGTTGACGACTGAAAAAAGTTAAGTCATCACGTTTATTATCGAATTTTGTCGTTATATTACCATTAACGTCTTTCACTTTTTATTTTTAGATACAAATACAAATTTGTTTTATCTACAAGTATTTTAATTGGTTGTGAACGTAACCAAAGATGTTGGTCTGATAAAAAAAAAATCAAGTCAGAGATACACACATATTAACAGATTATAATATACTTTGTAGTATTATTGCTAAAATAAAAATCTCTCCCTTTTATCCATGAGTATATGTACTAAACTACGTATTATTTAGCA
The DNA here is from genome assembly GCA_003671525.1 of Saccostrea glomerata. NCBI lineage: Eukaryota > Metazoa > Mollusca > Bivalvia > Ostreida > Ostreidae > Saccostrea > Saccostrea glomerata. Next base: position 110,826 of record PRKT01000410.1, read on the forward strand.
ATAATGATATCAAATTTATTTCGCATTTGTTCATAAAGTTTAGTCTACATTCATGTGCCAGTCTCTGGAATCTGTAAACACTCATTCTATGTTTGCTATAACTAACTTACCTGAACAGTTGCTTATTTGACTTGTAACCTACTGGCACCATGATGCAATTTTCTGCGAGTGTTTTATATAGATAAATGATCACATGACTTATACGTCAGCTTTAATAGTAGAACGTATTCCTTTTTCAGGATATGCCTAAGAAATTCTGCGATTTTTGTTTTAAGTTCAATTTTCATGACTTGCTTTGCCGAATTATAAAAATCGAATTCAATTAAAGTTTGTGCATTGCTATTGTTAAGAAAGGAAACACATAATGTGATAGTTAATTAAAGTTTTTTTTATATTCAAAACGTTAATCACTTGTATAAAAAAAGAAAAGAAATTTATTCAAAAATAATTAATGAAAAGGAAGAATTTTCTATTTAGTATTTGAAGCTTTAAAAAGTTCAGAGTGCTCATGAAATAATTGTTTGCTGATATCTTCAAATTAAAACAATTTAGTGTCATTTAGTTCAATTGATTGAAAGTAAATGCTTCACTTTATTTTACTTTTTAAGGGCGTTCCATGGCACAGTGGTGAGAGCGTCTACTCTAGGTTTGCTGAGCAAGGAGTCCCCTCTTGTGGACGTGGAGATGTGTTCGTCGGATGAGAACTGAATGCCATGTATCATAGCAGGCGCTTACACGAAAAAGGACCTGCATTGCTCGATGGCCCCATGCCAAGCACGAGGGTCGTTCAAAAACTACGTGGACTGCGCTATTATTTACTCTTATAGACGTTATATGGTTGTGAAATTTCACAGAAAAATGTATCTCAAACATTCCAATAAATTTATGGCATCATTTCTGTATTTAAAAAAAATCAACTAAAATTGTCGGTATGCGCAGTTATGATAAGGCTGTCCGTAAAATATTAAGCTGTGCAGACTGTAGTAACTTCTCTGAACTACCTACATATGACGTCATAATAGAATATGACGTCAAATCACTGCATTCTTGAGCTAACATGACGGGGAAAGTGTCATAATTTGTACACCGCATGTAGATTTATTTTGGGGCGTTGTTGTTTATTTCAAGTGTTAGGATTGTTTTTAAGCTCCAATGTGCTTTTATGAAGTTGAACATTTGAAATTTCAATATTCCTATTCCTTTTGCTTGTCCGATATGCACATATTTAAACAATAGAGAAAATTTATGCGTGAAACGCTCCCCTTACACGTTCGTGGACAGAGTTTGAATTTAACAATCGTGTTTATATTGGACTGGCACAAGTGATAACCAAGCACTGATTGAAGATATTCTGTGTGAATCTACAAGAGAAGTATATCCCCTAACTGAATTTTGCTGGGGGAATTGTGTGTAGTTCATACACTTTTGTATAAATCGCGATAAAGAGTGGAAAACACCCCCTCTTATGTTGGTAAGTTGATCAATTTCTCGTAAAAATTTTTCTAAACGATTAAAGTTAAACCTGCCTCCAGCACTTTCTATGTACCAGAGATCGCGATGAATTGGTCCATGTAACAAACTTTGCACAATTTTTTGTTTTGCACTTGTGCCGAAGCGATTTTTGTGCAACATTTAAGAATTTCAAAAATCTCCTTCGCGTGATCAACACTGTCATGTGACGTCACAAAAATGCTTTATTTTAATACCTGATTAAACTATTATGTCAAGTTGACTGCAATTTCAATAACATATTGAAATTAAAATCTAGCTCAAGATAAAATGTATATCTTTAAGGCATTTAAAGCCTTCGGACAGCCTTATCATAACTGCATGTTGATATCGCTGATGGGGAGATACGGAGCGCGACCAAAAACTTGAAGCAAAAGCATGCGGAATCCAAAATCTTACTCATTAATTTTCTATAATTCGCGATATTTTTCGACAATTTCCTCAAATATATCTTTGAATTGTTATATCATTATGTATTTAGATTTCTGACGTGACATTTGAAGTACTAACAGAAATATAGTGATTTTTTCCCGATGCGATTCCCGTGAAAACGACTAAGAAAATGACGTCTCCTGATTTGACGGCGCACAACACTTTTGTTAAATTATTTGTAATGCCCGAGATATCGCCAACATAGGTCCAAAAAAGGCATAATAAAACATGTAGTAAACTAGAGTATCCGTGACATTCGTCCACAAATAGCAAATTGGTATTTTAGACCGTTAGACCTCTGTAAAAAGGCTATACGGGAGGACGAGAAGAGGATTGTCGACGAAAACTTTACCCCGGACTATATAGAACGAAATTGAGAGTCACCAGTATCACACTATATATCTCATAAATAACTGCAGTTTTCGGTTAAAAAAAAGAAAAGAAAACTCTTTACTTGTTTAATAGATTTAAAGCTCGGCAAGAAATGGTGTTTCGATGTTGAGTAGATGAGGTGACTCAAACTGTACAGTTACTTTTGGGAAAATGTTGAGAAAATGAAAGTTCAATCACATATTTTTTTTATAATACCAGTGACGTCGAAGATTTTGCTGCTCCGTGACTTAATCATATGTCCTGAAAAAATCATTCAAATCGAAACCAATTTACAACATTTTGATATGAAATTTTGAAGACCATATAAGTAAAGATTCTTTTATATTATGTGTGATATTTTGCCCGATTATAACGTCAAATATTTTTACTGTGCAACAAGTCCGCGTAATTTTTGAACGGCCTTCGTATATATATTAATTTTAGACCATGAACGTAAAGTTGTGGCGTCTCTATTTGAAAAATTCCCAAGAAGACATTAAACAATAAACAAACAAACAAAACTTGCTTTAAAGATGACTTTATTATTGTTTATATAAAGATGATTCCTTTTTTGCTAAATATGTTTGTTTTTCCTTTTAGAAATTAAACCTCTTCATTGCCTGATTAACTTTATGATCAAAACGTAATAACACATGTAGATTCACATCTGTTGCTACACCTGAAAATTAATTCGTGGATGTGCACAGAGTTTTCAATAACATGCTTTTATTTCGAAGGTCTAGTGTTAAAATCGAATCTTTTAGTTAAAATCTTTGACTGTATTGGTTATGATCGCCATTTGAAATGGTATGAAATCCCTATATATATTGAGCCTACACAGCCGTTAGATGTTGCAGTTGGGATATTTATCATTGTCAGATGAAATTTAGTGGGGGCTTGGGATCAGTTCACGTCTATAGTAGAGTCATAGTATATTAGATGACTTTTTGATATTCATTGATGATCTTTTTAATATGGGCACAAAAAGGCATTGGATCTCTCCATTCCCACCATGTTCACAGATGATGCTCTTGAGACTATAAAATTTGATGACTTAAACTAGGTCAGTATTCATTTATCCGAGTTCAAAACTAATTAATTTTAAATGTTGGTCTAAGATTCATAGGTTCATCAAAATGTTCACCATTGATGCATCTTAGAAGGTTAAAATTGATAGCTGACCCAAAAGAAGTTCTAAGTAATCTTCAAGTACGTAGCAACAGCGAAGGGGAGGAGGGGGTTTTCAACACAAAATTGTAATATTGGAAATATTTATTGAAATTCCAAATAAGACCCGTCCACTTTTTGCTGAAGCAAAGACAAATAAGAAAAGTGGATGACTAAAATTTGATAATGAAGAAAGGCTTGTTTCTTTGTTGTTTGACCGTTCACGGTAGCTCAGTCGGTAGAGCGCTCGCTCCGTGATCGGGAGGTCGTGAGTTCGTATCTCGGCCGCGACTGACCCAGTAGACAAAATGGGTAGCAACTGTTCCTTCGCCATGCGCTCGACGGCACTTTGAAGTGAAAGTTGCGGGTCCTTCGGATGAGACCTTAAAAACCGAGGCCCCGTGTCAGCGGCAGGCGTTGGCACGATAAAGATCCCTCACAGCTCAATGGCCATGAGTGCCGAGTAAAGGAATTTGAAGCCCTTCACCGGCATACGGGGACGTCTCCATATGAGTGAAAAATTCTCGAGAGGGACGTTAAACAATATACAATCAATCAATCAATCAATCAATCTTTGTTGATTGAATGAAAATATGTCGCATTAAATGCAGGATATTGAAACATATTTTTCCTGACATCGGGTGTAAATTATTTCAAGTCCCATGTGTTTCACAAATTAAAACGATGATAAATAGAATGAAATATATATGACATATGTCCTTGACTTCATTATCCCCAAACCCGTACACTATTTTAGATAAATCAGTCGACTCAATAAAGTCAGTAAAGATTTGCTTCTTTCTTTTTTAGTAAACAAGAATGCTACATCCGTGAAATATACAGTTTTGATATTTTTATATTAAAAAAATATTTAATCTTAACATTTACATGTATGTTCAAGAAAAAAAAAACTTGGGACATCTTTAAAAAAATATTGGTTACCATCTCCCGACCGACTTTTTTAACCTCCAGGAAAAATTATCTTATATATGCAATGGGAAATATCATTTAAAATGAGCATAGAAATTCGAAAAAAAAAATCACCTACCTACCTGCCCAGTATTTGTATACCGTGTTGGAAGGGAGCAAACAAACATTTTTCAAATTTTTGCCTTGTTGTGATCTTATGTTGGTCATTTCCAAAGATCAACGGCTTTTTATCTATTTTGGAACAATATTCAATGTATATTGTCATTATTTCATCATACCTAACGTCTTGCGAAATTCTTCGTATAAAAGATGATGTCTTATCTATTGAGAGGGAAGTTTTAAAGAGATAAATTACATTCTTGAAAGTTAAAAAGTAAGTTTAAAAATTCTGTGATGGCTTAAATTGGCGCTGTAGGTTTTTGTGGACGCAACTGGTGGAGCAAAAGCAAAATGATCGAATAGGAATCAAAAAAGGGCTAAAAAATGTTTTCACACATTTTATTCGATATTGTGTGCCAGTCTTTTTGACATCATTGATATCTTTTTTCAATGAAAATAGAACGCGTGAATTTACTTACCTTGTTATTAAATAAGTTGTTTGCAATATTATTTGTTCTTAAGGTACTCCGATCCTCAGGTTCTGAATATCAAGCATTGACTAATTGAAAATGCTCACAAAAATGTCTCTGAATTTTCAAAGTAACGTGTTTTTACCCATAATAATTCTTCAACTTCATCTTTGAAGTTAATCATATTATATGGGGAAAATTAGTAAATCTCAAATATATTTTCAGGAAATGCGAATAAAAACACATGCCATGCATTTTCCAATTCAAATTTAATCAGTTATCACATTTTAAAAATAAAAATCATAGGTATCCAGGCTTTTGAAGAAATTTCACAGTTTTCATACATATAATGTACTTTAATTTCTTTTATTTACTTTGATCATTTTAAAATACAAAGTGTATACATATTCTGTCATTGAAAAGCTTCATAGATGACTTCTAATTTCATAATCATGTTAATAAACATTGGTATTTATGGTTAGATTAAAATGAACATCAGTTTCTTGATATATGTAATTTATAAATGATTTTACGGGGTAAAAATTTCGACTTTTGAATAGACCACTCTGAGAACTTCAAAGAACCTTGAAGCACATTGAGAGGTATAAAATGAAAATTTTTGCATGAAAAGATTCAATTTTTAAACTTTATTTTGAGATTTTTTGAATTAAATTATAAATTAAAGAGTTGTCCTTCCTGGCTGAGGATCAGAGTCCCTTAACACATGTTCTCCAAAGTGATATTAAAAGATGCTTGAATTTTCATATTTTGTGTATTTTGGTTACAAGTTTCATTTAAAGTCATCATTTCGTTTGTTGTATGGTCGATACAACGATGATGTCAGCAAATACAATCTGTAAAAGTCAAATGCAGAATATTATACTTATTATAAAACCATTTTTACAAACTGAATTGTCTACAGATTTTTCTGTTATTTCACAATCAAAACAAGGAGCATAGTCGCAAAGTAAAAACATAACACTAATAAAGAAAACTATACTACATTTCAAATGATACAGACATGAGTACATTTAAATTTAAACTATAGTGTAAAATATCCAGGAAGTTTATTTTTGAGAACCTCCTGACATGTTTTTGACGTTACAATGTTGATGAGTTTGCTCCGTGGTCACAAAAAGTGTTGAATTCAAAATCAAATAATAACACCTTTATTAAAGCACAGGTAACTTCACACTTCAAAAAAATAAATATTTTTAAGTATTATACATTGTCCCAAAAAGTCGTAGAGAGGGAAAACAGTTTAGTTTCTCTTTGCCAAATTAAATTTCTTTTCTTTTCATAGCAAAAAGTAACATTTTTGATCATGCTTATCACGTTTCATGATAATATCACATTTAATAAGAAAATTATGAAAATAATTGTACATCTGCGCACGAAATCAAGCGTAATTTACGTCTCTTATACACGCATTCTCAATTTATAGTCTCAATTCGATTTTGGAAAAAGTCAAAAAAAATTGTGAACTGAAATTAACACTTTTATACGTCATTTGAAACATGAAAGAGTATAGTTATTAAAAATCACAATTTGATTTACATACTTCATGCTGTGTTTTGTTGACCTCCTTCGAAATAAAAGCGGTTGGAGGGCTAATTTTACACAAAGATATTTACGTGATGTTGAAAAGTCATATTTGGAAACGAAAGAATTTTTTTGAAAAATACAAAATTAAGATAATATACATCAAATTTTGTTAACTATAAACATTTATGAAACTGTTTTAGCACATTTGCAAAAGGGGTGTGGAATCTTTGATTCAATTATTAGTAAAAACAAAACAGAGATAATTTTCATTTAAATGAAATTATTTTCTTTTTATTTTAACAAGTTTTTATCAGATCCGATGATAAGCTTAATAATGACAATATTCCCTAAAATGCTACATTAATTGATTCTTTATTAATCTGCTCAGATAAACGCAAATTATTTGGAATATATAAGAAGGTTAAATATTACGCCATTACCTGATTACGAAGTGTTTGTTAAATATCACGTAAATATCGCACATAGATATCATACAAAATAAAAGTATATTCGGAGAAAAAATGATTATATTATTTCAAATTATTGAATTTTATGATTTTTCTTATCTGTGTTCTTTACAAAGGGTTGAATTAAAAATTCAGGTAATGATTTATCTATGGAGGAATCATTAATTCATACCCCGCCCCTCCCCCCCCCTTCCACCATTTAATCTGTTGATTATTTCAAGTTCAGCCACGCAGCATCGTTTTTGAAAGGGGGGGG
>PRKT01000410.1:119360-135653 GCA_003671525.1 Saccostrea glomerata
GTCATTAAATTACAATTCTACTTGTGAATAATATTATGTCAATTCAATTTTCAAATCACACGGATGCACAAGATATTGAGTAAAAATGTTCACCTTTGGATGTGCGCTTCCATTGGCATTTCTGCACTCTTGTTACAGAAAAAATGCCATTTTAAGAAACATTGTATATTTTTTCATGTTCTTAGTATTTAAATCATAAAGATTCACTCGCAAATCGGTTCAAATAGCTTTAGAAATTAATACTTATTTACTATAAAACATGGTAACGTAAATATGGGTAACGTAAATATCGGTAACGTAAATATCTTTCTGAGATTTATCGTAACTTTTAATGCCATTGTTTAATTATTCCACTGTTAATTAAAGGCATATTCTAGTGCTTGGGTGTAAGGCAATTTGACCTATAGGAAACAGTGTAGTTGTCTTACTTAATTTGTGAATAAATACTAACACGTAAATATCGATGATTTTTTTAACCATTGGACTCATAAGAAAAGGGAGGCTATTTTTCATAAATACAGATAAACAGTGTTTTTTTTACCATTCCATACAATAGAAAGGGTGTTCATGATGTTAAAATGTTACAACTTGATCCTATTGAGTCAGTTCAGCAATCCTTCCAGTCCTTTTGAATTTCCAAATAGAAAAGTAATACTTTTGTGGTGACATCAAAATTTCATAAATATATTACAATTTTTAAAAAATTGTGACACGCATATGTGTAAGGGGTGTGATATTCAGAAAATATAACTCAAATGTAGGACAATCTTACTACGAAAAAGATATGTAAATGATTTAAAATTTCTTTTTGGTTTAAAATTAAAACTACACAATGATCGGTGACAGTAACGTAAATATCGATTTCTGCTATAAAATGTGATTTTCTCCTAAGACAATCATTCAAGTTACAAGAAACAATTGTTGTATTTTAATCAACAACCAACAATGGTTCACATGACTGGCAGATAATAAAATTTATTTGAAATATTATATTACTTAAAACGCGGTACATTATTTAAAGCGAATTGAGACTATAAATTGAGAATGCGTGTATAATGTCATGGTCTCTTTTTCTGCTAAAGCACACATGTAACGTAACATTCAATAATAATGTTTTTTAAAGTGAAAAACTACTCTTGACTAAGGGACTCATTAAAATTCACTACTGTTTTTTTTTTTTGTTTTTTTTTTAGGATTTCCAGCCCTAATGGGACCAAATTCCCAACCCTTAAATGTCCGTCATATACATAATACTATGATATTACATTAAGGCATTTTATAGTTGAAAAGGATTGCCCGCGAGAAAGTTTCAAAATTTTCATTAATTAAGCAGTAGTTAATTAACAAAGATTGCATTGAAGTCTATGGGGAAAAGCGTTTTCTTTTTTCAAAATAAAAATTCAAATAATTTGAATATCAATAAATCCTGTGGTGGAAAGATGAATTGAAACATTAAAAATAGAATGGCAATTGAAAACAATTTTTTTTAACCTGCTTAATTTTTTTCAATTGATTTTTTTTATTAATTAAAAATGGGGGAGATAACTTTTACCAAATTCAAGGTCATAAATAAGGACACGCCCCACTATAAATACTAATAATAATAAATAGGAAGCATGTCTAAATAAACTGAATATTCAATGCCTACATATCTGTTACGTATTCAGTTTCATTGACTTTGTTCCTATTAGGGATTGAATACCTTAAAGCAGATTCAAATTTCAGTCGATATTAAAAAAAAGTAGTGGAAAGATCGCCTTCCAGGTAGTAGAAAATACACATTGTTTAACGTCGTTCGTGGTCCAGATTGTTCCCCATTGTCTGCATGCGTTTAACAAACAGTATTCTTCTTCTAACATGCTGTTATTATTTTCGGTATACAGGAAACACTCATCGAATCTCATGCCATTGAAAGTTATACTTCTCTATTAAAATCTAGTCTCATTTCTGTTCGCTTTTTCCCGTCTCTTGTGTATATAAACCATATCCAAAACAATTGATTACATCTCCGTGCGCCGGTTACGCGTTCGACGACGACATTTTCATGAAACTCAATTCCAACAAAATTTTGAAAATAATGACACCAATCGTCTGTTTCTAATGCTATTTACATGAAAATGTTGACATATTATTATGATTTTGATTTTGAATTCACTGATTTAAATTTGAGTTCAATGTTTTACACAGTACTAAAGAAATAAATGCAAATGTAATATTTATATGCGTAAATTATTCCGAATTTTGTTCGTGCGCCGACAGACCATATCGGCTTTCATATAAATCGTCCTAATATTAATAATATATGAAAAATAAATATTTAAGAATTCATAATTTTAAAGAATATTGAATATATTATGTCTATGCAAAATTTGGTTAGTATGGCTTGCATGTTTGAAAAGTTATAAACATTGTCTAGGACTTTTCGGGACAAACCTCGTAATATGGTCATTTTAAATATATTGAAGAAAGAAAAACGAAGATTGACATCGTCTACGGACTTTCCGAGCAATCCTCGTATATACCCGTAGAGACATATAATTTTAGATTAGTTAGAAAGGAAAACTTCCAGGACATTTTTCATTTTCAGAAAAAAAGGATACCCCTATGTTTTTATTACAGTACACAATTGCAAAAATTTATTAGTGTAAAAATATTGAGTATAGTATTTATGGCACTATTGAAATTTTTCTCCACATGAAAACCTTGTCAGTCGATGCAAATATATATATGTTTACAATGTATCTTTTTCAATGTAACCCTTTACTCTATGGAATATATAAATTATATTTTCACTAAATGTTGTATCATGTACATGTTTGCCGTGCGTGCATAAATTCTGTGAACTCAATATTTTTAATAACATGTACCCGCCGTAAAGCATACACACGATTTCTGCCTTCTTCGTAATGTAGGAGAGCGTAGTCGCATCATTCAGAGTGTATCAGTGTTAATCTCTTTAAATCATATTTATTTAAGATAAATGTTTTGATAACATGCGGTAGTATTGTGGATTTACTAATGTAATCATTGGACACTATTTATTCTATAATAGTAAAATTATAATGAATTAAAATTAGATTCATTTACAAGAAGAACTAATAAATTGATCTTGAAACCTTTTCTCATGTTATCATCCTAATGTTAGATTTTTCAAAGATATATTAATCTTCGACTGTTAAATTATTAAAGCCCGGCTTACAGTTACTTCAGTTCAGTCAAAATGAAAGTAACTTTTTCTAATATGACTTTTTTTCTTTTAATTAATTTATATTAAAAACCATACAAGAAATATTAAGCTTTCTTTTGTTGAATAAAAGGGAGCATTTCAGGTAAACACAACATTTGAATGAAGAGAAATCAAGTGTATCAGAATTATATCGTGAGATTATTATGGTTGATTAATCTGACGTTTATATACGAGACATTTATTGAGCAGAACTGGAGTGCTGTGAATCATGTTTACAAATCATCTCGAGATGTGGCCTTATCCTTAGGTTTGAGTACTCATGTAGACGTATTGGTGATTCCGATTCTTAATTCGATTCGGAAATTACCAATAACTGATAAAATTTCCCCAGAACGCTGAAAACAAAATGTAGAGCTCTAAACACAATAATATGTTACGTGGTACCCGCTAATTAAACCTAGTCATGCGCATACGTGTAATATTGATACACAGATGTTCATGTGGTAGTAGTACATCGAACCCGATTCCATGAACTTCATTTTGAGTTCACATAACGTAGGTAGTTTACATCAGTGTGGCTACACCGTCACTTGAAATCAACGGTTTTGATGGCTTGGTGTTTAACATCACTCTCGAGTACTTTTCACTGATATAGAGACGACACCAAATACCGATGGATGCAAATGTAGTCCTATTCTCGGCACTCAGGGTAATGTTCGGCTTCAACAGCGGCTGTAGTTGTGTAAGAAAAGAGCACGTGGGGAAATGGGACGTTTATTTTAACTTTTAATATTATTTCAATAAAATAATTCTTAAATGATAGCATGTACGAAGGTCATTTAACAGGTCTGGACGATCTCCAAATATGGAAGTCAGGAACGATAACTGAAAGTTTCTATTAATATAAATCATGTACACGTAATTATTTTTCTGTCCAATCAGACAGCAGCATTTTAACATACCCCAAACATATTTTAAAAGAACAAAAGGATAACACGTGCTTTTGTTTTTTTCCTCAAAAAGATTTGTTAAACGAAATATCTTTAGAAGTAAGATGAAAAATTTTGAAGAAAAAGGTATTCCCAACATATCTACCGTGAACAACCTTGACATTTTTATCTCGGTAAAGAAAACAAATAATGTATGAAACAATGTAATCATTTACGGAGGAATAAATATCACACCAGCAAGTTCTTATCAAGTAAAATATTAAAATTTACCAGGATATACTGTACTGGCCAATTTTCATCGATGGTGCATAATTTCCACGTGTATAGATTCACCTAACATAAGTGTTTATCGTATGGGCTACATATACGTAGTTTTAAAATATCACGGATTTCATGCCCGCCAAATACTCACCCTTACCAAAATACTCACCTTCTGGCATTACTGCCGCAATATTGCAGCAACATTCTGGCAATACATTGCAGGATATTTCGCCAATATCGTTTTTCGTATGTAAATTAGATTTGCGGCAAGATTGCCAGAAATGTGTTGTGGCAATACAGGGTTCTCCACATTTGAAAATTTATCCATGGGGGAAGCTGCGCGAAGGCGAAATGTGGCTGAAAAAACGAATGCTTGTTAGACTTCCTTATCTTTATTAATCAATGATTGGTTTTACAATTTTTAAACTTAACCACTGAAACACAAAACAATGGAAAATCTAACACTTTGTAATGTAAAAAAAAAAAATAATTAAATTGAAAAGGATTTATTCTGTATCTTACTTCAGAAATGTACAAAAATTTGTCCAAAACTGAAGTTACCTTCTAAAGAAATATTGGTAATAAAGTAAGTCAGTAACCATGGCAATATTTTTCAGAAATTAATAATTATAGGGAATTGTAGCCTGTTGTATGAACTGTTTGTTCAATACGACTAAAACTGATGAATGGGTAGTATTTTTATTAAGTTAACACACAAAGGAACATTTGGTCAAGTGTCCCTTTTTTCTAAACGTTTATTTTTTCTAGATACCACATTTTTCACCAAGTTTTGTTTACTTCACCATGTGTTCAAGTGTTAAATATAGCGCCACGCGACGTTTCATAACAACGGGAAGTAACTCTAAAACCAAGACTAAGACGGCGATTAAAACTAAGACAGCGATTGAGAAATAGACCCTATGCACATTTTATCAGATTGATAATAAAGTTAAAGCTTAAAAAACAGAGCATGGGAAATTGATTAAATACAGAGAAATATGAAATTTTTTACAGAGTAGAGTAGGCCTAGGTTTTCTGGCACAGAAACCTAACTTGCATGCATGACGATCATCATGCTCGTAATTGTCATCTTTTATAAGCCCGTTATATATCTAATAATTTAGTGAACATGTTGAAGTTTCCAAAATTTTTTACATGTGTAAAGAATATTAAACTCTCAAGATATTTATCATCTGATCAGCTGACTGACTCTCCATTGATTGTCACGCTTCACAACATAGTCGCTAATAAACGACGTGTTTGTTTACCACAGCTAGTCCGATTTTCTTTGAGGCATGCGAGGTGAATGGCAGTCGTAGTATAAACACAATAATCAACTACTCAAGTCATTAAAAAAGCAGGTGTCAGGACTGAAATGCAGAAAAATTTAATTATGGCGACTGCCGATTTTAACCATGGCGCAGCTCGTTCAACCATGGCGCATATAAATTTAACCATGGCGGGCCACCATGGTAAAACCCCTTGTGGAGAACCCTGCAATATTGTAGCAACATTCTGGCAGTATATTGCAGCAATATTGCCGCAATATCGTTTTTCGTATGTAAATTAGATTTGCGGCAATATTGCCAGAAAGGTGTTGCAGCAATGTTGCTGCAAAGCAATTGCAGTACATGTTTAATTTCAGGTTTTGCTGCAGCAATATTGGTGCAACACTGCAGTACTACCTATATAAATTGGTATTTAATAGAAAAAATGATCTATCAGTCTAACAATTAAAAAATTGTGCTGAGGAACAAAAATCAATAGCATAATAAACTACAGAGTCAGTAAGAATTAGCTTCTTAAGATTATGCTATTCTTTGAAAAGATAGACAAATTTTGTTGAAAAAAAGATGTGTTTTTGAGACACTATGCCCCAAGCGGCAACAAAGTTTGAAGAACCATTTTTAGCATATAGGTCACAGTCAAAGTCACAAGGTTATTGATCTTGGTGTCATTTGAAAATAAAAACTTGATTAGTGAAATATGCATCCTAAATATAAAGTTTTTATCTCTCATGGTTCAAAATTTATGGTGGAGGTTTTAGAGGCTATTTTTAGCATATAGATCACAGTAGCAGTCACAAGGTCATTGAACGTTGTGTCATTTGAAAGAGCATAATTATTGGAGAATGCATACCAAATATAAGGTTGCCATCTTTTATGGTTCAAAAGTTATATCGAAGGTTCAAAAAATCTATTTTAAGCATATGGGTCACAGCCAAGGTTACTTGTCAAAGACCTTGGTGTCATTTTAAAGACCTAAATTAGTTGAGTATGCATACTAAATATATAGTCTCTATTTCTCATGGTTTTTAAATTATGGCAAATATTTAATAAAAAACTATTTTTAGCATATAGGTCACAGTCAAGGTCACAAGGTCATTGACCTTGATGTCATTTGAAAGGACTTAATAAGTGGAGTATGCATACAAAATATGAAATTAAGTCTCTTTCTCTCATTGGTTCAAAAGTTATCACTTATGGCGGAAGTAAATGCACAGGAGTTCGCGTACCTATCATTTTTATCGAAATTTTCAGTAAATAAAAAAAAATACGTAATACCTTTAATATTACTAAAGGTATTACGTATTTTTTTATTTAATGAAAATTTCGGTAAAATTGCAAGGTACGCGAACTCCTGTGCTTAAAGTTTACAAACAGACAGGACAAAAACAATATGCACCCCCAATTTATCAATCCAGGCACTTAAAAAATGTGTAGATAAAAAATATTAATATGCCACTGTGAAAATGTCCAGCAACTCTGCATCATTTTTCAAATAACCTTCATTAGCTGCCCATCACATATTCCCCAATGCCAATTAAGTCAGTATAATGTATAATAAATAAACTTGTTTGTAATTTCCAACATATCTATAGAATCATTATTTTCTGGCAGGTATTCAAATTTATGCAATAAATTAATGATATATGATCATGCATTTAATTGATCATATGCATTCATCTTTTCCTGCAACAATGGTATGATATATATTAGACATTCAAGTATAGTATACATGCATCACAAGCACTAGTTAAAATACGTAAATATAATTTTTCTTATTTTATCTCCATAGAAGGATATGGAGATAAAGAACAGTATTCAATCTCAAAGTCCATAAAACAATACAAAATTAGAGCAGAGCAAACACGGACCCCCGAAACATCAGAAGTGGGATCAGGTGCCATGGAGGAGTGAGCATCCCCTGCCGACCGGTCACACCCGCCGTTTCTCCTTGTCATGGTCCGGAAATAACGGAAAAATTCCATCGTCAATTCAGTGTATAAATAATGGACTAACAATTGGTATTAAAAACGTCAGTCAGCATATGACTCAATGATAAACTGTATTTGCTGACAAGGTCATTGTATCGACCATAGAACCTACGAAATGATGACTTTAAACGAGACTGCTGATATTCGTGTTTCGTCAACTTGCTTGTCAATAATTCACCCCGTTTTAGAAACTGTTCATACGTAGAACATGCTCTTGCGTATCGAATCAACTGAGATAAATATTCTCCGTATGCAGGTGATGAAGGTATATTGCTGCATAAGTAAGGGAAGTTG
This sequence comes from Saccostrea glomerata, assembly GCA_003671525.1. Taxonomy (NCBI): domain Eukaryota; kingdom Metazoa; phylum Mollusca; class Bivalvia; order Ostreida; family Ostreidae; genus Saccostrea; species Saccostrea glomerata. The sequence goes on from PRKT01000410.1 coordinate 127,330, forward strand.
ACGATAGAAAAGTTAGGCATCACGTTTATCATATAGCTTGGTTGTTAGATTACCATTAGTATCTTTTTCAAGTAAAATATCCAAGTATGAAACAGAAGTGTCGGACTCTGTGGTATCTTTTATCTCAAGCTCACCAGGATTTATCGTATCGACGTAGGAATGGAAATTACCATTATTAATTGACAATACGTCGTCGATATATCTAAATGTCGAGTTGAAGGCCACAGCAAGTGTTTTCTTCTTTTCACGCATAAGATTTTGCATAAATTCTGCTTTATATGAAAATAAAAATAAGTCTGCTAAACACGAATAGAATCATTCATCTAAAAAAGAATATATATGTATTCAATACTATATATATATCAGAAGTCCATGAATTCACAGTGGTCGGTATAGTTGTATAGTAAAAATAAATTAAATAGAAAACACGAAGACAACAAAGTAAAGCATTAGCCCTTTCATTTAAAAATCTTCAGATGCTTTACAATCAAGATTTTTAACTGTCACATAGAAACGCCTACTATGACGTCATAATTAGCGGAACGTAATACAGTCTCTATGACGTAATTCTTTCAGCAGTTATTACGGGAAAGTCAAACAATGCTATTAAGCTTTGGTTTTAAAGTAGAAATAAAGTGTTTTTCTTTTTCTCTTCGTTGGATTTGGTTTCCAGACAGCATCTTATAGAACGGGAAAACGGTAAATTGTCTCTTCACGCATATATCTAAAGGTTCACTTAGTTTAATTTGTCTATATTGCGGGTTATTAATATGCTGTTTGTGGACTCTTATCCGAGCTCTCAGTGTAGTGCTAGTTTCTCCGATGTAAAATTCCTTACACCCAGTGCATGTTATGACATAAATTAAGTTCTTAGTTTCACAGGACATGTCAGCATTTACAGTGAAATTTCGGCCCTGGAAATCGTAGCTGGTTCCCTCCAAAATATAGTCGCAGGTACCGCATCTCGGGTCATTGCATTTTGTTACGGAACAGTTCCTTTCCTTGAAACTGGATCAGTATACCCGATAGACCGGACGCATTTCATAGCGGTCCGGATTTCTTTCTTTATTGTTGTTCTTAAAAATTTCGAATTCAACATGTAATTTATTAAGTATGTAAATATCTAGTGTTTAGTAGCTTAGTAGTAGTGCTAGTTGTTTTTGTTTCTATTTTTCCTTTGTTCTTATGACTTTTTAACTTTTTTCTTTGTCCTGAGGAAGGGACAGGGCGTCCCGAAAATTTGACAATTTTTATTGTTCGTGTCGTTGGTCATTTTTAGTGCTTTATATATATATATATACTTATATATATCATGAAAACAGAGTTAGACATTCCTATAATTCGATCTTTCAAAAGGCCATGCTGAAACTGCTGAAATTCTTCTTTTTCTGGCTAATTTACATTTTTCAGTCTTACTAGTCATCATGTCTAATACTGTTATGCACAATTAACAACTCCAATTACTTGATATCATTCAATAATGAAGCAAAACATGCTTGTCTTTGAATTCCCTCCATTTTATTTAAAAAGAGGAAGTAAATGACTGAGCATGCCTGATGGATAATCCTATATCTTCTGGCGACATTCTGGTAATACTGCCAGAAAGTTTTTTTCAGGCAGTATTGCCCGAATGTCAACAGAAGTTGTTGCCGCTAGCGGTGATATATAACTAACCCATAAAGCTTGTTTCTGGTGACAAAAATGTGTTGCTGCAATGTTGCCGCAATATAGCGGCAATATTGCTGCAATGATTTTACTTTGATAAGGGCAGCTATGCAGACTTGAAATGGGCATAAGGGAAGACGAAAAACGTGGAAAAAAAGATAGTATTAAGAATGCGTTTTATAAACCCAATATCTTACATCGCATACCAGAAATTGCATGGTCGATTTTGTTATAAAAACTCAAAAAATAATGAAATCATTATATCATAATCATTTCATATATCAGGCTTTAAAGCAATATGAGCTGCATTTTTGAGAATTTTATTTTGCTGGTAAAATGTGTTATTATGTTTAATCTGTATGTAATCTAAACCCTTCTGCTCAATAAAACCAAAATGAAGTTTAAAAATGTTTCAGAAGAAATATTTCTGTACAACGGAATATACAGTATTGTATAAGAAATGATTATTGTACAGGATGACAATAATTCAATTTTGCTTCAATCAAAGCTTATAAAAAGTTCTTTCATAGCAAATATGAACAACAGAAGTCTATAAATGTTCTATGTTTTGTCATTGAAATAGTTAATAAAAAATTTGCAATATTTTTTCTGATGTCCAACATGCAGCTCATATTGCTTTAAAAACTTGAAAATTTTCATATTTATATCAAATTTTTAACGAAAGTTTGACTTTTGGGACTGTTACCGCCCAGTGACAGATTTTCAATCCCACTTCAAACGTATTCTAATCTTTCAAGTCGTGTTTGTTCACGGTAGAATTGTCATAAATATTATATTATTCCTAAATGTGCATAAAGTTTACAAAAAATTTGTTCCAAAAAATCTTTTGAACAAAAACCTATAAAACCAGGTGTTTTATTTATTTTCTTATGGGTTTGCTTGAATGCCGTTATCTGATTGCCAAGGTCAGAAGGACTAGCACCTTGTTTATTCTGTGCATTTACAGCAATTCACGGTTATCACTATTGACTTCCGTATTTGGAAATTTTCCAGACCTGTTTAATAAGGACTAAAATGTTCAGTATATCATAAAAAAAGTTGAGTTATTCGATTTTATTTTTTCACAGTTGAAAAGTTCTGTTAAAGAGCTTAATAATACAGAGAAGCCCACGTATTTTCCTTTTGCCTTTACGAAGGAACATACATGTGATATTGTTTAGACCCCATATGTACAAGAGACAAATACATCTCAATGAAAGAAAGCAATAGTTACTTTTATATTCGAATTGCAAAGTGAAAGACATTTCCTGCAAAGAATGATTCAAGTATTGGCGATCAGGAGATTTTTCCTGTGCCTTACAAGGCCACTGCATATAAACTATAATATTTTGAAGAAAGGAAAGTATACACAGAACTTTTCCATCACCCAAATTATCTCACCCATCTTTTGGTCATCTTTTATTTCCGAAAACACTTGAAAACAATCAAAAGAAGATTGTACAATGTCAGATCTATGTGTAATTGGAAATGATGTTTATCAGGTCAGGGATGGGGTCATGGTAATGTGTAATTGCAATTGACTGTAATTAATTACAAATTTTGATGTATTTAAAAGTAATGTGTAATTTTCCAAATTTGCAATTACAAGTAATTGTAATTTAATTAATCACTTTCCAAAGTGGCATATTATTCACAATTACTTTTGTTATTACATTCAATTACACTGTTTTTGAATTAGTGAAAAATAGTCCCTCCTTTCTCCATCTCACCAACATTATTAAAGAAAGGTTAACTGATCTTTTAAACCAAATATTTTGATAATTTTTTTTGAAAAGAATATTAACATAGTCTTATTTCACTTTTAAAGTATATTGCTGTTTAAATGTAATGCCCTTATTAATTTTCTTAATTTTTTAAAATCAAATTAATATTTGTATAGTGTACAAATAAAATTCACATCTTAATTATTTAATTAATTAATCCATTTGAAAATAAGTAGTCCAAGTAGTTTCTAATCCTTTTGTTTGCCATATCTTCAGCTGGTGTCAAAAGGTGCTCAGTAGTGCCCTGGGTCATGTACTCATTGCTAAAGAAACATTTTTCACACATTTTGATTATGTGTGTTGGTATTACTATACACACACTTTGACTTTAAACTGTAGTCTGACACAGAAAACGCCAAACACACACATTTTGAGATATAGCTTATGATGCTGATATTATACAATTATTGCTGTTTTTTAGGTTAATATGGTGGTTTAGACACCTGAGGAGTACAATATTTACTGAGCCCGAAGGGAGAAGTGAATATTGTACTTCGAAGGTGGCTAAATCATCGTATTGACCGCAAAAAATAGCAATGACTGTTGTATTATATGATTAAATGAATAAAATGATAGCAAACTCCTACAAGACTGTTTCTTTGCTATAATTGAAAATTGTAACAAGAAATGTCAACAAGAACACATTGTAACAAAAAAAATGGAACAGGTCAATAATTCCTTACATTGACCTGCAATAATTCCTTGTATTGACCTGGAACGTCACATGCAGGTCAATACAATATAGTATTTTTCTAACACGTTTTATTTGACACTGTCATGTATGTTACTTATGCCAACGCTTTCTAACCGGTACTACATTGTAATTTTTTTTCTCTATCTACTTTTTTCCCCTTTTGTTTCCTTTTTACTGTTTGTCTATTTATTTTCATACCTACATATTGTGTGTTCATCTTGACCTTGTAGGGAGAGGGCTAAAATAGGCTTTGCCTGCTGCCCAATCCCATTCACTTATGTGAATAAAATTTTGTTTAAATAAAAAAATAACGTAGTTGGATCTCAGCCAATCAGAGAGAGGGAAATTTTTCAATCATATAATAAAAAGAAATAATAAAGCAAAAAGCATCAATTGTACATAGAATATGAAAGGTTAAAAATTGTTCCAAAATTTTAACAAACGAATTAAGGTATAAGCTTGAGTAAACTTTCTACTGCATGGTGAGAATCTACATGCATACATTCCTCTCAAAAATACCCCATTGGCAAAAACATCTTCACTGTGGCAGGGAAATCTGTAAATTTAATAAATGTAGATATAAAGGGGACACAGTATTTGAAAATTGTATGGAGATTTTTATAATATTATTGTAAAAAAATTGTTGTAAAATAATCTGTCATAAATATAAAGGAATGTACATCATGTACATGACTATTGACTTTTATACGTGTATTCTTGAATGTAATTTTTATTTTAATAAATTACATTTGTAAAGTAATTGTAATTTAATTAAATACATTTCAAAATTCAAGTAATGGTGATGGTAATTTAATTGAAGGCTTTTGGAAAGTAATTGCAACTTAATTAATTACTTTCGTATTTTATTGAACCTATTCCTGACCGAGGTTTTCTGTACATGACCTAAGACATGTGTATAGGCTAACAGGGATTGTTTTGATAGATTGAAACTATTAAGAATATGTATTGCGTCGTTTTTTTATTTTTAGATGATACAGTACATATTTTTTTTTATTAACCATCACAATCATGAGTGAAATATTTTAAAAATTTCTTGAAACGAAGTATTAATTGTTGTTATTATGTTTCAATTTCATTATCATTCCTCATCAGTAATTGATCATTCATGCTTAAATTAAAAGAGTTTACAATAGGTTCTCCCAAGCTTAGCAATATATAAGATATGAAAGGAAATCGTCATGATTTTCTGAATAATAAAGACATGGTAAAAGTGCACGGTGAATAAAAATCGAAAAGTTGTTAAACTAGTAATAATTGTTTTGAATTTGCTACCAATGCGAATGACACAAGGATATATTTCACTACATTTTGCACCAGCATATCCTACTCTGCAGAAATCATGGACATTGTCACGTGACAAAGATAAAGAGTGTCAGCACGTGGTTCATCTTCATCCACTAACAAAAAATACTATAGGCTAGTTAACTATAGTGAAAACTTGAACACTATTAAAACTTTTATTTACTTTAGTGATACCTGTAACTATAATACTTTGATTTACTAAATTTATAATTAAAGAGATCACTTTAAAAACTATGATAAGCTGTGGTAAAAATTTGATTTATTATTATAGTAATCACTTTGAAAACTTTGATTTACATTAGCAATAACTATGAGACTAAAGTGATAGCTTGAAAACTTTACTTTGGGGATCTGTTTGGCACTTTAGTGATCACTTTGAAAACTTTGATTAACTTGACTGACCACTTTGACACTTTGTTAAAAAGACGACGTTAACTATAGTAAAGTATGGTAAACTATAGTATTTTTTGCTAGGGGATAGCCCTATACATTTTCATTTTGATGACAATTAATCTTTACCTGTTTTATTCATCATGACTTTATTACATCGATAAATTAATCTGATGAGCAAATGCACTTAAATTTCTATTTGATCTTAAAAAAATATTTATTTATTTTGCTTTGAGGATAGCATGAAATAAAAATAGTCGCTATTTTATACAGCTTTGCAAGTCCCATTCTTTCCTTGCATGGAAGCTTTTAGAATTTTGAAATTGCTTTTCGAAATGCTTAATTTTGTTCGCGGCCGAGGTGATTCTTTGCATCGATTTTACTTGTTGAACAGTAAGTAGGGCTGGGCAATAATATAGATATTTCAATATATTGCAATACAATGACAAAAAATATCGTATCGCAATACGATTTTGAAATATCGATATTTTGGCAATATGCGTTGATTAAGGAATTTTTTCATTAAATATAAAAATTAACTTATGAAAGTTTGTTATTAAGCCAAACATTAAGACAGAAGTTGTTTTTGTGAGAACATTTCAGAGGATAACTCAAATAAAATCAACTAGTTTTTTTCCGTGTTGGTTACTTTTCAAAGTTATGTACATTCTGCATGTAAATTAAAGTAAATAAAGTAAGAAAATGCCATTTTCATTACACAGAAAAATATTGCAATACATATCGCAATACAGTTTAAAATATCGCAATATATCGAAACACAAAATCTTGGGCCAATACCCAGCCCTAACAGTAAGGATAAACCCGTACTGAAAACATAGGAATGTAATTATTTTCGAGAAAAATAACACACATTTCATTAATTTTTTCTTTGTATTTTATAGATATTACATCGTTTAAACAGTATTTAACCACCGTCTCTGTTTATTGCGGTTTTTCTCTATTCTTTCTGTCTTCCGAATTGTTGCCTTGTTCAAAAGGTACAACTGATGAGGGATTTTTTTCCAAATTTGAAGTAGTGTTATGAATGGGCTCTGTCATGGCAATCAAAGAAGCGAGAATAAATAATGCTCCAGCAACACATTCTATATACCATCCAATCCCAAGCACGAACTTATCTATAGGATACCTTAAATTCAGATCATAGGCTCTATAACTCGCCGTTTTAGTATACTGGTATTTGTACAGCAATGCACCACTAGTTATTTCCAATGCTGAAAAAATTAAACAATTTTTAAGGATAATATTTTTTCTTATGTTTATGAATTTTTCACATACTAGTAATAAAAAGTCGATATCAATACGTGTAATACTGAACAATTTGATATCCTATATTGATGATTTCAATTTAATCACAGTCTTTATCCATGATATTTCAAAAGCAAAGTCAAGATAATTTTTTTCCCTTAAAATTAATTACTACTCCATGATACCCCGCGCAAGCGCGGGGTAAATTTTACTACCGACAGAAAGTATATTGTAGTTTCTACTGACCGCCTACAGACTTAAAGAAGGAATATTTAAAATCCCGCATGGAGTAGATATATATCTCCAACCTACTCCAGCATGCTAGAGGTTCAAAGCGAGATACTTTGGACTAAGTGCCGCGAAACCTATAGCATCCATTGTATAAATTCTCGCCGCTGAAACCCCAAGCGGAAATAAATTATTCAATTAAAAAATAAGGCTTTGTATATTAACGAACGGCTTGAAATAATCAAATGCTAACTATTTACGATAAAACTTATGCATAAAACACTGTTAATCTCTTGTATTAGCAATGAATCCATTTTTTTAAATTGAAGCAGAAATTGAAACAAATCGTCTGTTTTAAATTCGAGAATGGAATGCAGAAATCTGACGAAACGAAATTAGTTTAAGTAATGCAACGAAAAATTAGTTTTCAGTCTAGCAATCCGCAAAATTAATGTGAAGTCAAATCTAAAGTACTTCTGGTGACAAATTAGAATAATGACAATTTTCATGAATTAACAATAATGCACACTGAATAAAATGGATTTTATGATTTTCTGACTTTTATACCCAGGCAAACACGTAGATACCTGAAAATTACTTGTTAACAGTTTATTTCACGCATAATATGTTCCGCCCAAAATCATAGGCGAAACGAGCTTATTAGAAAATGGCCTTCGGAGTCCAAGGTAAATAAGAAGCGTAGGGACGTTAACCGAGGCTCTTGTAGGAGTAGTCTCCAACCCATTCCCCTTTTTTGTAAAACTTTTTTGTAGAAAAATAAGAATTTCATTATTGACATTATTGTGAAACCTGACTGTGTTATGGATATTATACTTCAGATGCACTTATGTCATTCTCTTGAAGGAAGAAAGCAACGCGAATATGCACGTTTTACAAATACATGATTTTTTTTTCGGGGGGGGTCGTCTTGAACATAGTAAATAGCCATAACGTTTGAACGGTAAGTACTAGGG
>PRKT01000410.1:135699-152529 GCA_003671525.1 Saccostrea glomerata
TATATATATATATATATATATATATATATATACTGTATAGGGGATTAATTTCACGGGTTGTAATTTTCGCGTTTTTTGCTCATCTGACACGTTCGCGGTTTCTTGAATTCGCGGAATTGGTACATGTATATAATAAAAGTTACTTCCCTTGTCTTTATTTCACGAACAACAGGGTTTAGGTTAATATAAAATAATTAGATTTAATAAATAATTGACAATTAATTTAAACAAGTGCAGTTATCAAAAGTCTTGACTATAAACGTCGAATGACTTTCCTATATGCTAGCTATTACGATGAGTACATACATATACAGCCCAAAGATTTTCAGAACGCGGCGAAAAACACTGGACGGTAATAAATGAGTTAATGCAGGTCGACAAAATAGTATCTTTCCAAATCCAGTAAGTTCGATAGTTATTTGAATTAATTTTTAAAACCAAAATGTCGATAAAAACTAATATGCATAATAATGCAGGTAACAAATACACGTGATAACAGTAGTTACGCACGGGTAATCAAAACCCATGGCCCACGTGTTTTGATCGATGAAACATCTAGCGTTGGCTATTAAAACAGCTTTTAAACAAATACAGGTTATTATCTGCCTGTTTGAATTAAAGTAAAGCGTGATAATTAAAATAATTGAATGACAGGTACTACTCGTTATTACTGAAATGATTATATACTTCACGAAAATGTATATAAACCTATGTTATCATGTTATCGTAGTTTATTCTCAGATTTCCAAATAAAATATCGAGATTATTGAAAATTTATTCACTGTTTCTTGAATTCACGGATTTATTGACACCGTGAATATAGCGAATATTAACACCGCGAGTTATTTTTCCCCTATACAGTATATATATATATATATATATATATATATATATATATATATATATATATATATATATATATATATATATATATATATATATATATATATATATATATATATATATATATACCATATTTTTATGTAAGAAAAAAATGCTCTTGACTTTTTTTTAACATATTCTTAGTTATCAAAACTGCTTATTCGGCACATAATTCTGTTGTAGGCTTTGGCATATTTCTTAATAAAAGAAAGGAAATCAGACAGATGAAATAAACTCACACGTGCAAAACAGTGATGCAATAGGAAGCATTCTGATCAACAGAAAAATGGCGTAATTTTGTACGCATCTGTCTATAAATGCTGAGACTATGAGGAACACAATGCTTATGGCACCGACTCCTACAGCAGACAAAGCCATCATCTTGATCGGTTCTTTCCATTCTTGGTAATAAAAAAGAAAAAAAAATTGAACTGTTATATAAAATGAAAATATCAAATTAAATATAATTTTTCTTTGAAGAACAAAAACAAAGACTCACTTCTCATTTCAATGAAAAATGTTGAAATAATATAAAAGTTTCATCTCTCTCTCTCTCTCTCTCTCTCTCTCTCTCTCTCTCTCATGCGTTAACTTTTTTGGGAAACTTAATTTGTTATTAATGTTTTTTTTAAATTTTACAAAACACTTTCTTTGCTAATGAACATGTTGATCTTTCACTGTCGTTGGTTGAAAGTCAAACCTTTGTGGTAAGTCAACGTTGTACTGTTTACAGCTTTACAGCTATGTACTCTTTAAAAGTCAGAGCATACTTCACAGAAAGTTTTATAGTTCATCTTTATATATGTTAGTGTATGATGTCATATAATCTGTCAGTAACAAGATTTCTGCTAATATTTGAAAAAGAAATGGAATCTTTACTATCACAAATGTAATGTTAAATAAAATAAAAAGGGTATAATATAATATCAAATTAAAAATACTCGCAAAAATGAACGAACCTGTATTTATTATATTTCTGTACGGTGGAAAGAATGAAAGCGTTTGATCAATCGTAACATTGAAGTCCCAAAGTGAACCGCTAGCTTGTATCTTTAAACCACGTGGCACCATTGGACTTGGTCTCCATGTAGCATCAATTTGGTCCCACACAGGATAAGCCACAGCAGCTATATGTACTACGAGAGCAATTCCACAAACAACCAATGTTGTTATTTTTAATGGAGTGAATCCTGTTTTAGGTTGGTTCATATCGCAACTTTAAACTTCGTATACGTAATTTAATAATGTTTGACAGGTTAAGATCAGACGGATTTTTAAGTCCTACGGACCTTTTATATATTCTGCCCTGATCAATAAGATTAAAGACACCTATAAATATATTCATATATTTACATCTTTCGTAAAAAAAAGTCTGTTTTAAGTGCTTGCATATTGTTTACACGATTTGTAAATATTTTTTAAACAAATACCAACATTTCTTAGATTGAACTGGGTCTATAGAAACCGATACTAGACGCCATCTACCCAATCCCTCTTGATGATTTATCCTAATTAAGGAGAAATCTTGTTTTAGACTTGTAAATGTATTCATATGACATTTTCACACAACATTTTCAGAAAAAATCCAACAGGGATTAAAATATTAGTTGTAATAATATCAAAATCTTCGGTCGACATGACCTTAAGGACGTTCGATCCTGAGCTATTGGGCAGAGTTTGCGCAGCTATGATAAGGCTGTCTGAAAGCTTAAAATGCCTTAAAAATATACATTTTGTTTTGAGCTAGATTTTATTTTTAATATGTATATGATGTAATCCTTGTTTGAATTTGATTTCAACTTGAGATAATAGTTTAATCAGGCTTTATTTAAAAGCATTTTTGTGATGTCACACGACTGTATTGATCACGTGACGTGGATCTATGATATTCCTAATCATTGCACAAAAATCGCTTAGGCACAAGTGCAAAACAAAAATACTGTGCAAAGTTTGTTACATAGAACAATTTATCACGATCTCTGGGACATAGAAGTGCTGGGGCAGGTTTAATTTTAACTCTTTAAGAAAATATTTTACGAGAAATTCAACTTACCAAAATAAGAAGGGGTATTTTCTTTTCTTCATTGCGATTTAAATATACAATAATTGAAAAACTACACACAATTCCCCAGCAAAATTCAGTTAGAGGACATAAGTACTTCTCTTGTAGATTCACACAGAATATTTTCAATTTGTCCTTGTTTATCACTTGTGCCAGCCCAATATAAACACGATTCATAAATTTTAACTCTGTCTACGGACGTATAGGGGGAGCTTTTTAGACATAGTTTTTGCTATTGCTTGAATATGTGCATATCGGAAAAGCGAAAGGAATAGGGGTATTTAAATTTCAGAACATCATAACAGCACACTCAATCTTAAAAAACAATCCTCACACTTGAATAAAACAACAAGTCCCCAACATAAATATACATGCTATGTAAAAATTATGAAACTTTCCCCGTCATGCCAGCTCAAGTATGCAGTAACTTGACGTTATAATCTATTATGACGCCATATCTAGGTAGTTCAGAGAAGTAACTACAATTTGAACAATTTGATATTCTACAGACAGCCTTATCCTAGCTGCGTGGTCTAGACCTTTATTTCTAAAATTCTGCATCATTTTTAAGCTCTAACATTAAATCAGGATTCTACCATGCAAATTGAACTATATTCAATGAAAAAAATTCCAATTAGATTTAATTCAAGTAGGATTAAACCAGGAATTATATTTTGTGGCAAAAGGTGTTTTGTTTTAAAAGAAAGTGATAAATTCCTCCCTTTTGAATTATTTACGAGTGTTCTCATGTAACATCGTAGACAAAGCGTTTTTCTCGAAAAGTTATCGGTTCACTTAGCTGAAATTTTCAGTAAATGTATATCTGCAATATCTAAGTGTATCATAAATTGTTTGATAATATATAGACAAAAATAAAGATACATTATGCTTAAATTTGAACAGGGTACAGTCCTACTGTGCACGGTAAAAAAAAGATTATATTAGAGAATAAACACGTATTAATTCATTCGAAATAAAAGTTTATGTTAATGCCTTATCTAAAAATAAAACATTTTCAAAAGAAAAAAAAACAAACAGAAATCAAACAAGGATTAAAACATTAGTTGTTATAATACCATGATCTTTATCAAAGGTTGACATGAAATGAAAATATATTAAATTGTATTAAAGAAAATGTGTTTTGATTTGAAGATTTTGATAACACGTTGATCAAAATTCAAAACCATTGTTGTTGTCACGCGCATTAATTTTTTATAGCCATTTACCAGCTGTTCACAATCGATAAAGCCAGATTTGATAAATACAAACTACGATGATTCGTGTTTATTAGTGCATTGGTAATACATATCTTTGCGAGTTTACATTCAGTATAATTTTGCCCTATCGATCAATTGATTCTTTTTTCATATTTTGTAATTATTTTTATAAATACTGATAAACATTGATGAAACATACGGAGATAACAAACATCATTCAAGACGAAAAGTCCATAAAGCTATACAAAATAGGAGGTGAGCAAACACGGACCTCCAGAACATCGGAGATGGCCTTGGAGGGGTGAGGATGCCATGTCGACCGGTCACATGCTTTTGAATATTAAATTATTTAAACAGAATAAGTGAAAATATTTTCATCAATATGTACGAGAAGTAAATAATTTAACAACTTATATTTGAACACAGTAGTTTTAAACCTTCCTAGCATTTGAGCTGCTTGATCAATTCAATATAAAAAAAACAACTTTTTCTACAATTGGTCATGCCAGTAGATATTACCATTTAAGATTTTTTCCATACTTCCGTCAATTCAATTTAATTAATTTTATTACGGAATTGAAAACAAGACTCTTTTATACCACATTTATTCAACATGGTGTCAGTGTTATCATAGTGAAAATTAAAATCACATTGCAAGCATAACAATCACTGAAAGGTCCAAGAACATTTGAGATAAATGCCTGCATCGTCCATCAAATATCATGAATTATCTAGAAATACAACTACAATACCAACAAACAGGTGCATTGTGAATGTCTTGTGTTGAGTACAAGTGCCCGAAAAGTCTCCACTCTTGACAACCAATATGTGCTTATAAATGGACGAAGACATATCTGTTTAATCTGTTTCTAAAATATTTCTTCCTCGTTTGAATTCAGAGTATCTACTGACACCAAGTACATCAGACTTCCCTTCTTTTAAGAGTTATGAAATATAGTGCGTGGGTTGAACTTGTAAAATCACAACCATGCAAAATTATCCAAAACATTATCCCTGGAGATTATAAATGTATGCGCTTTTAGAGATGTCTCTCATCATATCTAAGTAGTTCTGTTGCATTTGCAGATATGATTTGGTATGAGGTAAATGTTCAACTTTAATCCAGATTAAATTGCAGAGTACTTTCCAGCAGTTTTAAAAATAGGGGGTATCATTACAAACATTGCAGTAAAAATAAGAATGTAACATATTGTATCGGTCTGCACTATTTGGAGTTGCTGCAAATACACTCCCCTTTTAGCATGTATGTTGATACAGCCTAATATGTTTAATTCCTGCTGTTTGCCTGCATGACAGCCAGCTTTTGTTCAAAAAAGGAATTCAAAACTTAAATTTTTTCAAAATATATTAAAAACATTTGGCTTTGGTTAGTAAATGTTTCTTTATTTTTATCTTGGAAATAGTCAGGGAAATAACAGTTACCTAATGTATTCTGATATAAGAGGAGTACATTAAGGACTACCACCTGCCTGATGCTACTTATTCCAAAATCCTGAAAATGCCGCGTAAGGAGTCCTACCTAATCTAAAATTTCTGATACAGAAGCATCCTTAGTTTATCAATAATCCAATCCACACTTTACAAAAGTTGTTTCCCTTTGCGGGGTCAACCAAAAGGTTAAAAGGGAAAGAAACGTCATTTCTCCTCTTTATGCTACTAAATATTTGGGCGTGCTGTGATAAATCCATTGTGTTTAATTTTTTTTCTTTCAATGTGTGGGTAGCCCCATCTTGGGGCAATCAGTACACAAAAGGCAGAGATTTTTTAAAGTCAAATGACGAAGTTACAAATCTGAAAAATACAAAGGCTTCTGTGTGGATTGTATGGGTTTATCCCCTAGGATGCGGCCAAGGGACATAACTTTTGAAAAGATTGGACTATGGAGATAAGGACTTTCTGAATTTAATTGACATATTTTTAATATTGCTTCTATTTTGTAGATCATTACGTATACTTGGTCAGATTAAAAAGGTACAAACAATTCAAGAAACATAATCTAACATTGTACTTGGAGTATTGGGTTCTATGTTAATTCCAATAAGGTTATATTTTCTTAGATTTGCATTTCTATTTAGTCTATGGATGCTAATAAGTTTGCCAGAGGAGGTGTTTTAATCTAACATTGAACTAATTGCAATTTTTTCTAATTGAATTAAACCTGACTTTCAGTACTTTTAGTTACGTGATTTATTATCAGTCAAAATGAAAGTAACTTTTCAATATGACAAGCGTTAAATATTTGCATGACTAAATAATTTTTACTGTTAAATCAATATATATTTAACATGCTATATATAATGCATGAAATATTATTCTATATCAATGGAAGAAAAGAGGACTTTTTAAAGTTAAAACACAACTTAAATGTAAAGAAAGTAAATAAATCATTAATATATCACACAATTATTAAGGTTTATTTATTTGACGTTTATATACGAAACATTCATTGAGAAGAACTGGAGTGCTGTGAATCATGTTTACAAATCATCTCGAAATGTAAACTTTATCTTAAGTTCAGTACTGAAGGTTGAATAAATTTTAACCTTCCCTTTGAAAAAAAAATGAGAAAAAAATAGAGCGTTTAATGACTTACATTTGGGTAAGTGGGGAAAGAACATTTGACAGATTCCAATCACTTCCTTTTTTGCTCGCGCTGACAGGGTTTCCCGACTTAGCCAACATTTTAAACATAGATAATTGCTACATGTAGGTAGAAAGCAAAAGATTTAGTAGATTATAAGATATTACATTAGCACAGACACAACTAAAGTCATTGACCAAGGTTCAATAACCAAGAACCATCAATTGTTCATTCATTGATCATGATACGTGTATTTTATAATGTTATCTGCACATATGTATATGTTTTAAATATAATTAATTAAATTAATCATTATAAGAATCTTTTCGAGATCAATTAGTTTTTTTAATGAGTGTAGTATCCAGGAAAAGTGTTATTAAAGCAAAGCAAAGCTTCATTAGTATATTTTTCCTTGAAAAAAAATCATGTTTCTTTCAAAAGTTAACTTTGAACTTCAATTCATTTGTATTTTTGAAAGCTTCATAGAAAAAAAGTCATCTTAAATCTCTCTTGTGTTGCAAATATTACTTAATATTTCATCTATGTATAGGTAAAATTCAAATTCTCGCTTTTTCTATAGCTAGATAAAGTGCACTAGATTTCAACCTGCTCATAACTGAACTCTCTCTTCTCTATCTAATACATATACACCTGATATATGTACACTAACAGTGTATCTACGATGATTGAAATGATCAAAAACAACTTTTGCATATTTTTCTAGCATATCCTTCTTGTAAGCGATGATATGTCTTTTTTATTTCATACTGCTCGATTTTACTGAACGAGAATCCTAACTTGTTGAAAATGGGGGAAATATTTTTGAGTCCAGGTGTTTGTGTGGACAGTTGTTTTGTAGATTTTATATGTGAATGTTTTCCTAGAAGTAATAATTCTATACAAGAAAATTGTATTCTTGTCCACAGGCAAGGAGTTGTCTATCTTAATCCACCTAAATCTGCTTTGCAAGGAAAAGTAGTTGATTTACAATATATTTCTAATATCTTACTTATAAACTTCGTATGAATATCTACATTTATAAAATCTCCTCAACACCTTTAATCAAAACCTAGATCTCACAGCAATAAAGAACTGTGTTACAATCAAGTAATTTTTTTCCCATAAAAGGTAACATGGACTCAGTATATTTAAACCAATGTTTTCCTTCACTTTAAAATAAGTTACTTCTAGGCCATTGCACGTCACAACATAGAAATACGGCGGCTCGTTCGTGTAATAAATGCAATTTTACTCGAAATTGTAAATATAAGTAATAAACAACAATGATAAAAAGTTCACTGGAAAATGAACTTTTAGTTGGTACGTGATCAAATCTACTGAGAAGCCCTTTGGGCTTCACAGGATTTGATCACGTGACCAACTAAAAGTTAATTTCCCAGAGAACTTATTAATATTATTGTTTATTTCTAAAATATTTCTTGAGGATATAAATAACTCAAACAAACTTTCTACAGAATTATTAAAAAAAATATATACCCAGAATAATATTTTCCAGGGTAAGTGGAAGAATTTTGTAAGGTTTTGTCATAATATCAAATATGTGTGGAAAATGTTGTATTACATAGAAACGACACACAGTTATATATTAAATCTTTTTTGAAATTTATTACTTATGTCATTTCCATTAAGTTCATTTAAAGAATAATTATTTATCAATTAATCCATGAATCGAATTTTTTGTTTGAGTTTTACAAAAATAGCAAACAAATGAATAAATCAAATACTGGACAAGGAAGGAAGAGATTTTTCCAAAAAAAAATCTTTATCATATAGACATTCAGATGATGTTTTGAGCGACTGCAATCTTTTAAATATTCACCAATAAGTTCTCATACAACATTATTTTCTAGATAACCGATGGTATGTTAGTGTGTGTCAGATTTGGGTCAGTCAATATCACATCAATAGATGTATATTCAAGGCAGTGATAAAACTTTGTGTCCCGTGAAGTAAGTATATTTGGAATGCAAGAACTCCGCTTCCCGATGATACACTTGTAACCACACTTCGTCATTTTTCTTCAATTCCATCACAAATGTACCTGAACTCGAAATAGCGTTGTTGTTAGAGTATTGTCTGTTATACTGCGATACACGGTTTCCATCGGAATATGTGCAGGTATCTACGACCTGTTTGCCATTAACATATGCCCCAATATAAATATTACTTCCTGTTTTTGTAAGACAACTCCAGGAGAAGAAATAAATTCCATGTTCTGCTGCAAGAAATTTGCCATTGATAGGGTTGTATCTATTTCCTATGTTTAATATGGCGTCATCAAATTTCAAAATTGTTCCTGGTTGTGAGTTCTGAAAATCTTGACTTAATCTGGAGTAAAATGCAGTTGGTGCTCCTATATTTCTCTCTACAATTTCTGTAAAAAGTAAATGCGCTAAATTATTCATCACCTCAATTGATTATTTACGTTTTAAAAAAAAAATCAACCGTTAGATCATAATCAACACACTTATCCGTCTTCATTTTTTTTTTCTTTTTCCCGATCATGACAAGCAGCACATGTCGGGTGTGACGGGTCGGCAGAGGATGCGCACTTCTCCGTGGTACCTGATACCTTTACAAAAATGAAGCGTAATTTAGCCTGTTATACGATATAACATTACTTGGAACAGTTTACACTTTATAAACCCCTTATATAATGCGCATTTTATATATTATCTGCGTAAACAGTCCCAATTTAAGTTATGTTATATCCTATAACATAGATAAAAATGAACTTCATTTCTCATTTAATTTAAATGTACAATAAGACAATTTTCCTCCAAAAATAGCTTCAAATGTAGCATAATTTTAAAGTAATGTCAAGCCGAGAAATACGTTTTTGACATAACTCATTGCGGCGTAGACAACTTATGTTACACGATATGAAGTAAATCTTTTATCAAATCAACTGACGTTTTACTACTAAAACTAAATAATCTTATGATGTTTACGATCAGAATTTGCTCTGCTTTTGATCTTTTGATTGTGTTTGTCTGAATGGATTTCCGATCGAGTCTGAATACCGTTCGTTATCTATATTTATCAATGTTAACGTCACCAACACAATTTTATATTTCAACATTTTTTGATTGATTTTCTTATGAGGGTTTCTCATAAGACAAGAAAGATAATTAAAATATAAACGTACCTAAGCGAGTCAAAATATCCTTCATACTATTTGACAAAGTGTCATCCAATAAATTTATCTTTCCTTCAAGGTTCCTTTGAAGATCCAACAGTTTTCGATTTGCTTCTATTTTGTAGAAATCAAGCAACTTTAACTGCATATCGTGGATTTCACTGCTGTGCTTAAGTTTCATAGTGTTCACCTCTTGTCCAAATTCCATTTGAATGTCATGCAACCGTCTTTCCAACTGTAGATAGAAGAAGCCTGCAGCAAGAGCCACGGATACAACAACCAGGGTATCCACCATATTGAATTTAGAGTCCACTGCTGTAAAGTGTTATCCAAATATTTATTTTTAATATTTCAACTGCAATATCGTTCATCTGTTTGTTCAGATTATTCTGTTTCTATAATCTTACTAGTATTTGTAATAAGAAATGCCCCTAATGCCCTAATGAAACGTAATTGATAAGATATTTTATCTATAGGTATTGTTTGCATAAGGATTACATAATTATACTTCCAGATGAAAAAAATACATAAAATCAATATGTACTGGTATTCTATAGGAAACTACATGTATTAACAACGATGGGTTAAAAGGAGCATTTAATAAGATTACCACTACTATATATTTATAAAGGAGTAGAGAACTACGGTTAAGATATGAAAATAACGAATTGTTATCTAGCTTATTCCATGAAAACAATATAAAGCGGGAAACAAGCAAACAGGGACATCGGAAAGCATCATGGAGAAGTAAGCATATTCTGGCAATCGTTCTCACCACCAAAGTTCTATTGGGCTAATGGAAAAAAACCCGTAGATGTATCAGTTTGTAAACAATAAGGACCAAATAATTAGTCAGTTTATTTAACAAACGGCTTTGCTGGTCTTTAGCAGTGGGTTTTTTAAGTGTGTTCAAAGATGCAGTGTATTCCATACTAAACGCTTGATCCCCCATTGTAGCATCTCCCTACTATGGTGTCCGGATAAGGCCATTTGTAAAAGCTCAACAGCGCGTTCAGAAAACAAGCCGTCGCGCTAACACACAACACGCTGTCACGCTAACACGAGTTCGCACAACACGCCGTCGCGCTAATACACAACGCGCTGTCACACTAACACGAGTTCGCACAACATGCTGTCACGCTAACGCGATTTCAAGCAACACGCCGACGCGCTAACACACAACGTGCTGTCACGATAACACGAGCTTGCACAACAAGCTGTCACGGCAACGCGATTTCAAGCAACACGCCGACGCGCTAACATACACAATGTGCTGTCACGCTAACACGAGTTCGCACAAAACGCTGTCACGGTAGCGCGATTTCAAGCAACACGCCAACGCGCTAACGCCGACAAACTTAATTACACACAAGATGCCGTCGCGAGTTGTGTGTTAGCGCGACATCGCGTTTTGTATTAGCGCGACGGTGTGCTGTGCGAACTTGTGTTAGCGTGACAGCGTGTTGTGTGTTAGCGCGACGGCTTGTTTTCTGAACGCGCTGTTGAGCTTTTACAAATAGTCCTATCCGGACACCATACCCTACCCATTGGTATGCTGTTTTGTTGTTGTTATAGTTTTGCTGTTCTAGAGAAGGATATAAATTTTTTTTCTATGAATACATTCCTATTTAAAACTTCTGTGGTCATTATGGCCCCAACCTATCCTGGGGGAGGGGGTTGTGACTTATAAAAAAAACTTGAATCCTCACTACCTGAGGACGCCTCTCAATTTGACTTAACATGGCTTTGATGATTTGAGGAGAATTTTTTAAAGATTTGTTCCTTTATTTAAAATATGAATATGTTACTTTAATAAAAAAAAAAATAGGGCGTATTAATGTCAAACCTTATGAATAACTACAATGTTTACTAAAGTGTGACCAATTCGTAGAAAAAATTAAATATCTGTCATATCCATTTTCGATGAAAAATATTCATTTTTTCTTTGTATTTGTATTCTTTCCATATGCATGATATGTACTGATTAAAAACTCGGGATAAAATTTACATCCTTTGCGGCGTTTGACAATAGAAGAAGCAGGTAAAGCAGACAATATTGCGTCTGCAGGGGGTTCCTTTAGTGAGAGAAATCTATAAAACAAATGAAAACAATAAAAAGCTTATGAATTCCATCCATGAAAAATTGTTGCAAATAGATCAACAAATATAAAAATAATTACTATAGATAGCTATCGCATTAAGTTAGCAGCATACAATAAGTTGAAAATTGTTCCACAAACTGCATCAACCGGAAGTTGAGTGAATTTGGTAAGGACACTAAGGCACCGGATGATTACTAGGCGATATGAGAGTTAAATACTATTTGTTATTTGATTTATGACTAGGGGACTACTCATGTGGCAACCTCACAGACCACCTTAAGCGATCAAGAATTTCAAATCTGGACAAAAATGGTGCAACGTGCACAGCTGGATATTGGTATTCAGACAAGGTTATTCAAGAATTTTTTCATGATGCCAAAACATTTGTCAATCCCACTGTTTTGGAAATAATGGCATATAAATCGGGCTTATATATACACTAGTACCGATCAAGCAAATGTTCAATTCACAAATCAGAATTAAAAAGTGGTGGGTAAAAGCAATTTTGTGTACAATAATTACTTGACTTTAATTCCAGTTTTTTTCTCCAAATTTGTCATAGAAGATGTATACAACACCATAAATAGACATAAAAGTATTGCACACAGGTTCTTCATTATGTGAAACTCTTCAATGTCAGGAAAGAAACCAATAAAATTCAAACTACGTTGCGTACATATATGTCCTTAAGGACATAACTTACAAATAAAAATCGAATCTACAATGCAGTGTTATTTATACGTATATATATTAAAGGTAGTTCATGGAAGCCTAATTATCATTGCTGTATGTTTATCGAGGAAACGTAAATGTGTGGAAAATGATCATAAAACCCCCAAAACTGTGTTCCGTATCTATTGTACTCTCTGTTTGTTTCAACAAGAATCTTCACACGAGTAACATTTGTTAAAAGTACATTAATACAGGAAAAAACCAATTAATTACGGCTGAAGACTCTTTTATTTTTTTTTTAATAGATATTTTTATTCAAATAATCTGTTTTATGTGCAGTCTGAGCCATCAAACATTTTGAACGAAGTATACGTGAAATAAAAATAAAGAATGGGGAAATTCAAATACCGTCGCCATTCTACGATTACAGTAATTTGGAAGGCCAAGAATGTAAATTGGACTATGGTCTTGATTGGCAAAGTAAATATGGCATATTATAAAAGATTATCAAAAATAATTTCGTGAAGTAAACTATTCTTTAATTTCATCAAATTTTCGGGTTAAACGATGTGCAATTATTTCAAAATAATTCAATTTCAATTTCATCTTTGATGGAGCATATACGGACTAAAGTTCCACATGCACATACTGTTTCTGAATTGACAGTGGCATCCAGGCTCCCTTGATTGTAGATCTCCGAATAGTCGTGATACCCTTTTTAAAGGTTAATCATAACTCAAATGGAGGCAATGACAATGATTTATTCTAATACATTGTTGCACAAAACTTCAATGAAAATGAATTTGATTTTGTGGATCGACTCATCAACAAAATTCGTTTTCATGAATTATGATGAAACCATAATATATCCTAACTATGCATTTAGTGTTTGCTAAATACCCAGAATTAATGACTCTCACTTTATGATCAATAGAACTCAAGCACCATCAAGAGCCGCTGGGCCACTTGCAATGAAACTCCAAATTTTGCTTATATCTTTATATGGACTTTGCAAAATTTCAGATGCAGAAAAAAATACTTTAACTTTTACTTTCACATAAAACCAAAGCTTCTGACCCAGGAGCCATACAATTCACAATTTTAGAAAAAAAACACGTTTGTCTATCACAGATAAGTATATCTTAAAAGGATTAATCGTTTTCATTGTATGAACAATAGAGATCCCTACGCAGGGGGAATAAGGAAGCATACAAAATATTTTACCTTGACCAAATCAGTGCTACATTATGACGTCATAGTAGGCGTGATGACGTCAATTTTAGAACATAAGTTTTTTGTAAAATTGGTATTTACAGATGTAATTTAACTGTAGAAAATGAATAGATACGTGTAAACATGAACAAAAATAAAATGTTCCTATTTCGTTATGATGTATTCTGTCATTTTGATTAAAATCTACCACTGATGACGTCATATGTGTACATCAGGTAACTTGAGAATTGATCGGGAATTGATCATGTCGTGTGAAGAGAATTTGGCTATGACGGCATGAATAAAGATACGTAAAATGGAGTTTAAAAGCAAATATCGTGAATATTTTGTGAAATTCATATGGAGTTCAGTTTATAAAACAGGTATGCTAATTCATATTCATCGATTATATTCTCTTTCAAAGACAGTCAGCTATATACGTATCCCGGTCGGCCTTTCCTCTGTCGATTGTGACAAAAAAATGCGATAGAACAATAATAATCTGTAAATTTCAAAACATAAAATTTGTACTGATGGAAAGTTTGCATTCTAAAATACTTGGAAAGTGCTGCTAGAATCCCGAGTTAAGCATGGTTTTACGAAAAATCGCGAATCATAGGTAAAAAAAATTCAAAACATCGGGTAAGGTTTCGTGCAAATGTGTGGAATAATTATTTTACTGACGGGACAATGGGATTCTAGCAGCACTTTTTATACAAAATAGATGTTTTTTAGCTTCATTATTTACTCAAAAAAATTATAAAACTCCGGGGTATTGTTGTTCTGTTCGCTTTTTTATTTAGGAAAATTTCGCTATTAATAGAAGTCACGTGATGCCGTGGTGATGTTGCACGTCGTTGCGTTAGAGAATCTTTCATCTTTATGCAATAAATAATAATAGTTTACGCTTATCAGCGGTTTTGGTAAATTATCAAACTAAATTTCCTTTAAAAAGTCTGAATTTCCCGAAAAATGACTTATATGCTTCCTTAACATACCCGTGTACTAAATCAAAATCTCTGACCCAGTTGCCATGAAATTCGCAATTGTAGAAGAGGCACCCCTGTCCTTCATATCTAAGCATTTCATTTGTATGCGTAATATCCAGTAAGTTGGCATATAGATTCTCATTGTTTTAGAAATCTATAACATCAGGAACTTTAAATTGTTGTTGTCAATGATGACGTAAGTCCAACCCCTTCTGCCCTACGAGACGATGTATCAGATAATTGCTTCACTTGTTGACATTCACCGAATTCTATGAGCTACCCCATGTATATTTCAACAGTGTATGAAAGCTGTGTGTAAATTTCAGACGCCAATTGTGTAACGTAGAATGCCATTTCTTACAGGAAGTCCAAGTTTAACTAAGAATTGTACTATTTATGAAGAAATCATGCACTTTCATCATATGATCTACATAGCACTGCTCTGGCAACAGAACCCTTGAATTCAGTGCTATGAATTTCACAGTTCTGGTAAAAGGCTTTTTGTGATCACAGTCATGCCAACTGTTTTACTGCTTGATATCAAGGAGTGAAAAAAAGATTTTTAAAGAATTAATTGATGTTTATGGTTTAAACCCAACCTGTCTTGTCACAAGGAGGCACAATTGTGTTCCTTTTTACCCATGGATGCTTTGAAATTGGTAGAAATTGGTTCAGCAGTTCAACAGGTCGGAGAGAATACTCGAAATCGGGTATTATCCGTGAAATCGCGTATAATACCCGATATTAGGGTATCGTTGAATCCGCGAAATCGGATATATGAGGTGTAATCACCTAATAAAACTTAAACTATGGGATGGCGCATGTTGCCGAGTTAACTTTCATCTAGATACCAATGTTTTCTAAAGGTATCACTAACCAAGTAAGAATTTGGGCGTCAAGATTAATGCGCTCAGGACAACAAATACCCGTGGAGGTCAGTACATTTCAAGATCTGCTACACAAAAAGGCGTTCGATTTGCTTTATATTTTTCATAATGTTGAAAGTATATGCATCTTCCTAATGTTCATTCCCAACACAACAGAATGTTAAAGTATCAGAATTCGGGAATTTATAATAATTCCACATCAACACGACTAACATGAACAATTTGTACATAAATCAAATTATACGGAAACACATTTCACACGCAAGATATGATGCCAGTATAAACTAAGAATTATTATACTTCTGTTAGAATGTTTCCTATATAAAGTTCAGACTTGGTGAAATAGCTATCTTTTATAGTTAAGCCAAAGCAAAGCTATACTCTGGGGTATAGTTTTTGCTATCCACCCTCGGAAAATTTTCATGCAATTTTTGCCTCCAATTTTGATTTCCAGCGATAAATCTATTGACTGATGATGTCATAATGATTTCAGTAGCATTGTGACGTCATTAGGATTTCTGATTATTCTTGCAGTATTATCTTACTCCCAAAAAATTCAAACCATAGAAATTATATTATACATCAGTATAATAAAACGCTTATCCACTGGTTGTGAGTGGTATAGCTCTTTTATCAAACCCTTGACAGGGACTATTCCCTCGGGCAAGCCCTCGGGGAATAGTTCCCTGTCGCGGGTTTGATAAAAGAACTATACCACTCACAACCAGTGGATAAGTGTATATTGTCTATCGTATCTAATTCTGCGTCATTAATTACTTTCACATTCATCTTGTGCATAAAATCAAATTTATTTATGAATATATAAATAATGTAATGATAAAAATGTCTAAAATTTCGGCTAAAAAAATCTTCTTGGTTTTTTTTTTGGAACATCTTTTTTTTATCATTCATACATATTTGCAGAATATGTCTTCAACATTTTAGCAGAGACAGTAATAGTTTCAGGAATACAGCTTATGAGAGAACATAACTGTTGATCGTTTAATTTCGCTAAGTCATCAATATTTTACCATTTCTTGGCGAC
>PRKT01000410.1:153975-167135 GCA_003671525.1 Saccostrea glomerata
CAAAATAAAAACAAAAAAAAAAAACAAGAAAATCCTGTTCATATGACTTCTCGCTCTCAATTTCACACAAATGCATAAAATAAAGAAAAAACAGCATGTCTTATTTATGGTGTCTTTGAATAAAAATTTCCGTGCTAAATTTACATAAAAAAGATACTCACCTTCAATTAGCTACATTTTCAACCTGTTTTCCCGTGAGTATTTATTCAATCTTTTTTTATTTTCTTCTTTATAATAACGTTGGTATTCTATTATGGCAGAGATATACAATTATGACTCGCTTATACTGTACTCTCTAACTGTTAGAAATAAGTTATATTTCACGTGAAAGGGACGCCATACATTTTTCAGTAAAAATACATAACACGGCGTTAGTCGTTTAATTTCTTTAAAGTTTTACATTTTGTGAATAGTGCACAAAGTAGAAAATTATGTATATAGAATACTTTAATGGGAAATAAAAACAAACGAAGTGTAGTTATTTGTTTTTAGAAATTATATTGAAAAATAATAACGCCATTGTGTCCTCTTTGTTTCCCCAGCAGTGTTTGTCGTGTGATTTTAAACGTATTTGACAACCGTATGAATTAGGTTTAATAAAAATAAATCCACAAGATACTAATGTACAAGGAAAAGTAGCTGGCATAATGCGCCGTTGCTTTATTCTTTTGTTTTTAAAGAAAGTAGCACGGAATACCCGATTTCGCGGATTCAACGATACCCTAATATCGGGTATTATACGCGATTTCACGTATAATACCCGATTTCGAGTATTCTCTCCGACCTGTTCAAGAGATGTACCCGATAAAAATTCACCGGTTTATTTATATTTCGAGTTGCAACCTTCAAGCAGAAAGCAGAATTCAATGCAAAGCAACATTTTGGTTTTTAAAAAAACTATATATTCGTTGGAAAAGAATTTGCAAATTTCAATTTAAACAATATTATCAACGAAATTAAATGCTTTTAATGCAAATTTTTTTAAGGTGGCTATGTATTTTTGGTAAAAAAGTAAATTAAATTTTACACTTGAGTCCCCTTCATTCACATACTGATGTTTATTTTATTTTTAAGTTTTTATAGATGTTTATTCTCCAATGTCCACCACAACGTTGTTTTTTATTCCCCTTGCATCTCTTGTTGCATTCTCTCTCTGGTTTTTTAACAGGTTTTGTAAGAGTGTTTCCACAGAAACACCATCGTCCATACTTCAAATAAACGACAGAAATGTTTATAGCTAAAACAATGAATTCCAGTACAATGTATAATTCAGCATAGTAATGATTATTTTCTGTAATAAATTGACGAACCTCGAGACCAAAGAACTTGTTTTTATCCATCGCACACCAATCCCTACACTTTGGAATGGTCATCCTTGCAGATAGCAGATATTTTCCGGTCAGTACTCGGTTCTTTTGGTCTTGAAAACATCCTAAATATCCTGCCAACAAAGGATATATTTTTTTGTAATAAATGTACCTTATTTATAGCTGGCTTCATTTTATAATATTGAAAATTACGATATTTACATTTTGAAGTCATTTAGATCATTTGAACACATACAATAAATTTTTGAAATAGACATTGACTTCTAATTTCGAAAAAAAAACTAGCAACAGGAAGCCCACTAGAAAAAAAATTTACTAGCTGAAGAAATATTGATGACATTAAATTTCTTTCTATTTTTTCTTAATAAACTTTTTTTGCACTGACATAAGGTAATTTGATCTGTTTTAATCTATTTCTTTATTCATATGCACCGCGTGGGTGACCAAACTTAAAAAAATTAAGAAGTAAGGTATGTTTCAATTTCAGGAAGAAATAAGATATGTAATACAAACATGTAGTCCAATTATTTCTCTTACTGTATTTTATATTAAGGAACCTACAATCTTCGGAATTTGCATTCAAAAGGAATAAAAACAGAAAATAGATTTCTTCTTGTAATTCAGCCTTCGAGTAAATCAAACACATATCCTGAAATAATAAACAAATATACAAACATTTCCTGAAATAGAATTAATTAAAATCATACCTAAGTTGATGAAGACGTTCATTCTCCTACGTCCACCACAAGGCTGTTTTCTATTCCCGGCGCATTTCATGTTACATTCTTTCTTTGGTCTTCTCACAGGGTTACTAAGAGTGTTTCCACAGAAACACCAAAGTTCAGACTACAAGGAAATTACAGAAATGTTTATGGATTATTCATTATTATTCATTGATTTTCAGTACAATTCAGCATAGTAATGATTATTTTCTCTAATAAATTGACGAACCTGGACACCGTAGTACTTGAAGTTATGCTTCATACATAAACTGTTGCACTTGTCAATAGTCATGTCCCAAGATTTTGTTGCCTTACCGGTTAGTACTAGGTTACTTGGGTCTTTGACGCATCCTAAGTACCCTGGCAACAAAAGACATAATTTTTGTAATAAATGCACCTTATTTACAGCTGGCTTTACCACAGTATTCGATCGTCGCGGGTTCGAATCCCACTGTGGGACGTGGAGACCGGTCTTTCGAATGAGACCGTATAAACCGAGGTCCCGTGTCACAGTAGGTGCTGGCATGAAAAAGATTTCTCCCTGATCAATGGCCCTCAGTGCCGAGTATAGGACAAAATTTTCAATTCTCCATCGGCAAGTGGTGGCGTCTCCATATGAGTGAAAAATTCTCGAGAGAAACGTTAAATAAAATACAATCAATCAATCAATATTCCAGTATTCAAATTTAGATTGTCTAATAATTTTCACGTATTTTAAACACTATTTGGAAGTATTATAAAACACAATATCGTTTATTTTTCTTGTGATCTTAAGTTGATTTCAATTTCTATATCCTTTTCGTAACTTCTGCAGTGAAGAATATTCTTATTCCATAAAATTCTGTGATCCTTTAATAAAAATTGCAAAAACGTTTTGTGTTATTTGAAAACAAGATGGAAAATCTTTTGAATTCTGAAGTGAAACTCTCATACCACTTAAACAACATACATTTACCCTTTCCCCAAATAGTAAAGCAATGATTACAAAGTCATATCTACTCTTCCTTGCTGTCAAAGACAATCACTTTGTGGAAGATAATGCCAAGACTTATGCCGATGTCAGCTTAATAAAAACTTGGGCCCTAAATTATTAATAATTTCTTCGATGAAGTAAAACCTGTCATTGATATTATTTCATTGATACATAAACAAGAATATTTGAAACAAAGAAAAGGTAATGCACACATTTTAAATTTTTTAAAATGATGAAGGTGTAGACTAGATATGCAAGACACAAATAATTACGTACCTGGAATAGCTCCCGAACTAAGAAAGCATACTGAAAAAAAAAATCAAAAATTATCAAGATATTGTTCCAGTGTTGTGTTGTTATATTGGAATGGCTAATACTCAATAAAACATTCGGATTGATTCCAGTTTATGGTTGAAATGATGCACACGAATGCATAAAATATAATTAGACTTTACTCGCCTAATTTCTCCCATGAGTGGGTAAATAACTAACCCTGATCTTTCTTAAGAATGCAATAAAATCCTTATCGGTCCAATATGTGCAGCAACTAATGTAGATATCTTGAGTGTGCAAGGCCAAACCCTAATAATAATAATAATAATGATTTTTTTTATATAGCGCTTTTCTAGCATAAATGCTACTCAAAGTGCTTTACAATACATTATTACCCCAGCAGACCTTAACAATCCAGAATCTTTCTCAGTGCAAGCTGCCGTTATCAGCGCTAGAACACTAACATTCTGACAATATCTTTCACTGTCTTTAGCCAGGTACCCCTTTTACACTTGGGTGGAGGAGGTAATCCGTGTAAAGTGCCTTTCCCAAGGACACAACGTCGGCTTGTCGTGGCGAGGATTCGAACTCACAACCGAGTTCGGCGCCTTAACCACTGGACTACCGACGCCACACAAATATCTCAAAGCGAACGATCAATCGGTCGACTCTGGCGAAACCAGACCATCGGACTTTGGCGTTTCTATGAATCACTATTGATATATAATGTCTTCAGCATATGATTGATTAATATTTTACGCCGAATCGGCAATTTTTCAGCCAATTATCGGCGATCTTCAGCATATAAACGGGCCATTGGTAAATAATCTTTTATCTACATTAACTAATCTATGTATCATAATTGCGGTTACATATGTAAAAAAAAAAAACCCCATGCTCCATTCTTATAAGATATTTATTTAATAATCTAATTCGTCCGAACGAATACCCATCCGAACCTTATTTGTCCTAATAACACATAAAGACTGCCGTCTACATGTACCTTCAAGTCACGATCAATCGGTCGACTCTGGCAAAACCAGACCATCGAACTTTGGCGTTTCTATGAATCACTATTGATATATAATGTCTTCAGCATATGATTGATTAATATTTTACGCCGAATCGGCAATTTTTCAGCCATATATCGGCGATCTTCAGCATATAAACGGGCCATTGGTAAATAATCTTTTATCTACATTAACTAATCTATGTATCATAATTGCGGTTACATATGTAAAAAAAAAAAAACCCATGCTCCATTCTTATAAGATATTTATTTAATAATACTCAAGATGAATGACCATTCGTACATGATTACTAAAGATACATTGGAATTATTTATCCAATGATAGAATTGTACATGAATATCTATTGACTATGTATACAACATTTAATGAGCATAGAAAGTGTTATACAAACGATAGGGTTTCTACATACATGTATAAAAACAGTAGGAAACAGGGCTGATACGTTAGGTCGTCCAGTTGGTAGTAGATTTCTAACCACAGTTCCAGGAGATTTCTAAGTAGGCTAATATGATGTAATTCACATTATAAATTTCTTACTGTCTTTGTTTTTTTTTTCTTAAGATTTTGAATCTATCCGCTATACAACTAGCTGAAATCCACTCTAACTTATTACTGACTTATTTTTCTATCCTCTGTTTCAAATAATTTAATGAAAATTTGCGGTACGACTATCAACCGTTCAACATCTTGTACTGGGAGTTCACACAAAAGCTCCAATACAGAACTACTGTTTCATGCAATATTCTTTTGATCAATACGAGAAAATACGTCTTAAATGTCCGCAAAAAAGAGATATGCAATCAATTCTAACCATGATAAACATGTCATTTTTGACACTTTGATAAAATCTAAACAGTCCAAAGAAAATGGAGATTATTGGAAAACAAATTAATTTTCCAGATTTGTATCCCCATCAGATATTCGCTCCCGAAACATTATTTATATCCAAAATAATGTGTAAGACCGAACGAAAATCACATTTGTCCAAACAAATGTTTAATTTTTCAAAACAAGTACCTAATGTGTCTAAAGAACTATACAATTTACTCAAACGATCATCTAATTCGTCCGAACGAATACCCATCCGAACCTTATTTGTCCTAATAATACATAAAGACTGCCGTCTACATGTACCTTCAAGTCAATTTTCAAAAGTTGACTTATTTGAATGATTATTCTTATTTATAGATATTTGCCATAAAATGTTTAGAAAAACAGGAAAGAGAACTCTATATTTTGGTAAACCTTTTGCTTTTTCAACAAAGAACGAAAATTATTTTACACCCCCCCCCCTCCTGGTAATGCAAAAATTTCTTACTCTTTTTTACGGACACTATAAATTGTTATTTCACAAGTAAATACCAAAGATTTGTTTCACGGGGTAACATATGTTCACAGACCAAAAAGAAAAAAAACCCCAGCAAAAGTGGTCATTCCTTCACCAAGTTCTATTGACTACAAAAAAATCATTTATTAATTATATATGTTGAATTTTACATACGTTAAACATACGAACATATTTAAGAGTCAATTATATTCAATTTTAATAAATATTTTAAAATATGATATTGTTGACATGCCTCATTAATCTGGAAATAGTTTTTCTATTCCCTTTATGAAAATACTTGTTAGTATAAGCAATTCATATTTTTTACTCTGCTTGTAAAATTAGTATTATAATCAATTACTAATAAACTCTTCTTTGTATTCAAACAAGTTTTAATGACCAAATTGTTATTTATATTTATTGAATTAATTGAATTAAGATATAGACAGAAATCGAGAGTTAGTGGTTGTAGTTATCATGGGCCTTCATCTGAATGAATTCCTAATTTATCAAAACAAATATGAACGAATTTCTTATATGTTGAAACAAATCTGAACGAGCTCCTAATATGTTGAAACAAATTACTAATTCATACGATCAAATTTCTAATATCTAATTCGTTGGGACAAATATGCAATTTGTCGAACGAATATTATATTTGTCCGAAAGAATAAAAGATATATTTTTTAAATTGATCATAAATATTATCAAACAAATTTGCAACTTACCAGTTTCTAGGATCAGGAATACGGCTACGATCTTCATTTTGTCTCTATCAATATCATGCTTCCCTTTTCGAATACCTGCTTTTATAATGTCCCTTCGCTTACTTCCTGCAATGTTTCCACCAATGAACTGTTTACGACTATTGAAAATTGTAACACCTGTGTGAAATTCAGACAATGTACTTCGACTTTAAAAAAAAAATTCACATTTTTTCTGAACCATTTGCCAAGTTATCTAAATGATATTACCGCAAAGCCCTTTTCCAAATATAACTTATAGTCAATACTTGCTTCGACTTAAAAAATTACCTTTTTTCTGAACCATCTGCAGATTTAATTAAATGACATTTTCGCAAAGCCCTTTTCCAAAAATAACTTATAGTTCATACTTATTTTGTAACTATAGTCGATACTGGTGAGATGGAGTGAAAAAAAGTTAAAGTTTGAGTGTCCTATATGAAGATTCCTGCTTATCAAGATGACTAAGTATGACACTGTATTAAATGTATTTTTCATGTGTTTAATTCCAGGAATGACGTTGATCTGTCTGTTGTTGTTCTATCCTACCCTCTTTGAGCATGACTTGACCAAAGTAGAATCAGAAAGATTTCACAAATTGTGTCTTTTCTGGCTTGGAGATTCTCCAGAAGGTTTTTTAAAAATGAATTGACAATACATGCAAATATAGATTATATACCATCTTTATTTTCATAAACTGTTGTTATACCCTCTACAAGATACTGTCCTTTTTTACTTGTGCTATTGAATATATTTATTTTACATGTCTTTTCTTTCTATGCTTAAAATATATCAACATGTATATATTTTTGCAATTTTTTAAAATATATTATTAAGTTTTTATAAGGCATTTCTCTAATACGAAGAAATATAAAGAATTCATACCAGGTACAACCTACCTCTGAAAATATTTTTTTTGGGGGTTGGGGGGGGGGTTGTTAGGGTCACCGAAGTTGAAAGGCTGTAATATTATCAGTATTGTATTTAAGCTTCTCTCACGAATATTACTGAATTTATCTGATAGATGAGCTCAGTAATTCTTTTTTCTGTTATTTACTTCTGAGAAAGTTTCCACACTGGTTTTAAATTTTACAGCATACTCCGTTTGGGGAACATCATAATATATAAAAGATATAGGCATGTTGTGTAGATGTGCGGAACGAATGTCATTTTGCACGCACGTGCATGCATGTTCAGGCGCACGTGCGGGCACGTGAAATGACCAATACACTTAATAAAGCCGTCACTTTTACATTTATTAAAGAAATGTTTTGAAATTCATTATAATTATAAGAATATTTATATATGCAGTGAAGATAAGATGACCCGGTCAAATTAGCATAAATTCACTCGCATGCACGTGCATTTTGCTCTGATTGGCATATACAAAAATCTAAATATCTGAATTTTAAAACGTAGGTGGGGGAGGGTGATATATTGTGTTTGTGTGACAGGATGTGTGTGTGTTATCTACTTAAAGAAGATGTGTTCGTGAAACAATGATGCCCCCGTATTGTAGGTTATAGTGAGGATGATGAATTTTCTCAATTCACGTCATGTTCCAAAAGTCAAGGTCAAAAGGTAAAAATTATTGGTACCCGAAGGAAAGTCTTGTTACAAGGAATAAACCTGTAAAATATGAAAACCCTAGTTCTAGCTGTTCTAAAGATATTGCCAAGGTTACAGTTTGTAAAAAGTGGGTCAAACTCTAAGGTCAAGGTCAAACATATGAAAGGTCTCCTCACAATTTTTACACAGTACACAAAAACACAGAGTTTGCAATATATAGTTTACGATTGTAAATTATAGTTTACAAACGTGAATCTATGTTTATCAACAAAATCTATTGTTAACGCTCTATTACAGACTAGTAAACTTAGATGAGCATTCGTAAACTATAGTTTACAACCGTTAAATATAGTTTTACAGATGAAAAGCATAGTTAAGGAGTTGTTAACTATAGTTTACGGTTTGTAAACTATAGTTTACAGTCGATAAACCTAGTTTATCAACTGAAACCATGTTTAGTTCATTTTTGTGAATTTGGCGTGCCATATTTGAGAGTTCGCAATATAAAGTTTTTATCCTGTTGTTTTGATATAGCAGCATTCAATTTGCAACTACTCAGCTGCGAAACGGACATACATTTATATCTATTGATTTATTTAACAGTCTGTATATTGCCTCAATCACTGTCAATTTTTTAGTATTTAGATTAATTGCTTTCTAATTCCGCATAGAACAAACAGTTCTGCATACTACATTTCGTTACAATTCATACTGTCGATTCGCATAACCACTATTCCTATGCCTTGAGGAATGTTTAACAAAATTCACAAGTTCATCTCACATTTATTCAACTCAGCAACAGTAGTATTACACCAATTATGATAAACACATCGAATACAACAATTGTCAACAATCACTGTAAAGTCTACGGAAAATGGACATAAATGGCCACATTGTCCCCAAATCTTATAGGAGGTCTGCTGTTGAGGCCGAAAAACCAACACGCAAAGGTGCATAACGGGCATGACGGAGGCCTTGTTTTGAGCACAAGTGCCAGTGAAGTCCCAATGCTTGACAACTAGCATGTGAACGGAAATGGCCTGGGACATATCTGTTCACCCTATTTCCAAAAGATTGCTCCTTGCTTCGATAGTACTTACAGACACTGAGTACATGTACACCAGACTGTGAGCCTTCCCTCCTTTTAGAAGAGGTGAAGGGGGGCACAAAGTATGGCTTAAACTTGTAGAACCCCAACCATAAACTACATAAGGGGTAATACTTTTCCCACTAAACAACAACTGCCCTCTGTCTTAGTTGACAGATGGGGGAAACAGAGGCAAGAAATGTCCCGAAATCCCCCCTTAGGTCACCCCAGACCCGTCATAAAACATTGAAATAATATTCCTACATCTACCTATACAGAAACATTCTTAACTCATTGATTTCTGTTATATGAGAATGGATGTAATGTAGACCTCTAAGGAAATTCCATGGCTGCATTGCACAAAATTGATGATAGCCCCCCCACCCCCTTCCCCCTGGAGATTATGAAGGTACAAATAATTTCCCGTCTCTGAGAGATGTCTCCCATCGTATCGAAATAATTCTATATATTTTGCGGATATGTTATCGTGAGAAATAACAGCTCCTATCAGGTCAAAAACAAATTATGTGAAATTTCTGTTGATCTTTTTCCTTTTCTTATCAATTTTGCCTCCGCATTTGAGTGGAGCCCCATACCAGTAGAGGCCGGGAAATATAGAGGACCATACTAATTTAGTATTGGATAATAATGCATTGTAGCATATATATAGGAATGTGCACTGTATTTCTTCTATGAGTATTTTACTAGTCAAACCTTCTGTTTTCAAGTCATTTGAACCTAGGTGAATAACTAAAAGGGGATGTGGAGTTTTTTTCCCAGCAATTTCAAGATGTGAGGGTCAAGTTGTTGCCAATGCAATCCCCTAATGGCATGCCGTTTGATGCAGGCTGGCAGGATTAGGTTCCTGCCACCCGGCTGGGTGGCAGCCAGCTCTCCGGCCCAAAACGGGATTGAGGATCCCACTATCCAAATGTTTATTTCAGGACATCTGAAAAACTTTGCTTGGATTCGAAGAAAGTTTATTTTATTTTATTTATTTATTTTTTAGCTATACTTGGAAGTGATAATGTGACTACCTCGGCGGGAAAATGTGAAGAGGAAGTTGAGGAAGTTGTTAAGTTGTACTACAATTCACTTTCTGTGGATGCGCTTGAACAAGTTGTACCTAAGTGATTCCTCCTTTCCATATGACTTAAGTGTAACTTCCGTCAATTAAGAGTGAGTACTCGTATATTTCGTAAAATAATCTATATTGAATTAAATGAGGTATAGTTTTCATTTGAAAGGGTTTATCGATACCATATCGGAAATAACATTAACTATTTGACAACATAATTTAAAGTTTTTAAAAATAGATTAATTGCATTACAAATATAAAAAGTGCTCATGACATCAGCTGTATCCATATATGATGCAGGTTAACGATCAGGACATGTGCTTGAAAACAACTTGATATTTAATTATAAAACTTTATCTCTAGTCCGTCTGTTACCTGATGTCGACATATAGAGATACATGTAATGAAATCATACGTAGTTGGAGCAATTAACGATGGATTAATTAAGGGTAATTAATTTGGTTTACGCCTGTGTTTTAGTGTCAATGAAAAAATAAACGGAATAAACGAAAAGAATACAATATTCTTTCAATGAACATATCTCTATCTTAAATGATGTAACATAAAAATATGTACTTATGTATTTAAAGTTTGATGTAAATAACTTGAATAGTTTTTTTAACTGAGGTTAAGGAGGGATGCCATACCAGAATTTTATTTGATAGATTTTTAAGGCATCCCATTTAAGTTCTGGTTTAGCAATGAAAAACGTTGTTAGATATCTAATATTTCATAAACATTTTTTTTCTCCTTTTTTCGCTGAAATAAAAATATTATCAAATAATATACTTAATGCTTTTAAAGTTGATTTTTATAGATGCAGAAAATTAATGTATAACAAAATATTTTAAGATGACTAGATTAACATTGAAATATTTTTTTCTAAAAGTTATTTATGAATATAAAACACATGATTTTGAATATTTTTTAAACTGTTACAAATCTTCACAAAACTTTTCACAAGTTGGGAAAATATACCAGGGTTGTCCCAGAAAAAGGCAAACACTTTCAAGATATTGAAATATTCATGACGATCAACTTTTTTTTAATGAAGTTTCAAAATTTCAATGATATACTAGTATCTCTATAGATAAAATTTCCTCTCAGGTACACAAATCCAACAAGTAAGCTTTTAGCCCAACACTGGCGGCATCAAAACGTATCTTGTAGTGTTTATGAATTTGTTCTGGAAATTGTGCCTCTAAAAATTTATTTATATTTAAGCATACCTTTGGCACTGTATTTAATTTACATAATTTTGTTTGAGTTTCCGAATTATACATCTCAATTGCTAGTGTTTCTAAAAGATTGCAGAATTAAATCTTTTAACAGACAATTTCACGATCCCCAGCATAAGCCCAAATCAAATCTGATCAAATTGTTTAAACGGTCTTCACATAAGCTGATGACGTCCCGCTCTCGTCCTTTCAGTTTGTCTTTATTTAACTGTTATATTCTCTTCCATCGCATAACCAGTCAAATCAACCTCAAACCCCTGAACAAGGGATTAACCTGTTTCTCATGGTTATTTTTGTGTTTTTATGTCCCCGTAAACGAAGTTTAGGGGATATATAGTTTTTGTTGTGTCTGTCCGTCTGTCTGTCTATCTGTCTGTCAGTCTGTCTCTCTGTCTGTCTCTCTCTCTCTCTCTCTCTCTGTTTTTCCACAAAAACTTTAACATTGCCCATAACTTTTGATTTAGGGAAGCTATTATAATAACTTTCATATTCATGGCAAGACCTTTCATTTGATAGCAAGACCTTTGACCCTTTGACCTTGACCTTGGAGTGTGATCTTGTTTAATAAAAATTTTCAACTTGGCCATAACTTCTGAACGGTAAGGGCTAGGGCTTCCATATTATACATATGTATTTTATGTGACAAGAACTTTCATTTGATACCAATAACCTTGACCTTTTGACCTCGATCTTGGAGACATTTGTACTTATAAAAAAACACTAACCTTGGTCATAACGTTTTAATTCTAAGGGCTAATGATCTCATACTTCAATTAAGTAATCCCTGTGAGAAGATCCTTCGGTGGATACCAAAAACTTTTACCTTTTGACCTTGACCTTGGTGTTTGACCTACTTTTAAAAAGCATACCTTGACCATAACTTTTAAAGAGTTAGGGCTAGGGCTTCCATACTTTAAATACGTATTTTTGTGGCAAGACCTTTCATTAAATAGTAATGACATTAGCCTTGAAGATTTCCTTACTTATGAAAAAATTTAATCTTGGCCTACTTTCTTATGTTGCCATACGGGGGCATCAGTGTTTCACAAACACAT
The DNA here is from genome assembly GCA_003671525.1 of Saccostrea glomerata. Taxonomy (NCBI): domain Eukaryota; kingdom Metazoa; phylum Mollusca; class Bivalvia; order Ostreida; family Ostreidae; genus Saccostrea; species Saccostrea glomerata. Next base: position 166,400 of record PRKT01000410.1, read on the forward strand.
CTTGTTTCATCCTAAACATATCTTTACCCTATGTACAGGAGTCATATCCCACTCAACATAGCGTTGCTTGATAATTTGGTGATCCACATTACCGCTTAACGTCACCATTTTTAATTGTGTGTAATTTAGTTTTGGTTGAATAGTAATTGTAGAATTCATAAAGTCGCGTTTCTCTGAGACAACCTTCATATTAGTTAATCTAACTTTAACAGGAAATTGAATTGAAATTGCGAAATTTACGGGAAAATAATTACAGCTCAACACACTTTTTAAACTCACATGGTTTTTCGCACAAATTAAGGTCACATTGTTATAATGCCGAAAAAGTATGATGTGACAACAATATGTATTTCAAAATGATTTATAGTTTAATTTGCATCATATCCCATTACTTTAAACATAATTCACACATAATAATTGGTAGGATTTTTATATGCTCTTGGTTGATATCTTATGAGAGTTTCCAAACGGTTTTTTTCATTGTGTCTTTCCAAATACAACCGTCTTTGTATCCGCTCATTTTAAAGCATACTTTTGCCTTGTCTTTATACAGAAACTGTGCAGTTCATGTAACTTCTGTATTTTCTGAACATTAATAGAACACTAAGGCGCAAGATGATCGATGTATTTCTCATCCGTTCGACTGCTTTCCATGTTAAAAAATGGCATTTTTCAGGTTAATTTCCTGAAATCTAGCATCATGAAAGATACCTTCCATCGCAAAATTTCACAGTTT